>JAPKLY010001082.1:27404-71697 GCA_026898435.1 Prunella vulgaris
TTTTTTTTTTTAATTCATCAAATTAATCCTTTGATACTTAATATAAATATATATATTTCAACCACAAAAATGTAATGTTATATATTTAATAATTTACAATACCAAATTTTTAATTTGTTCATATTTATTCAATTACTTGTATATAACATCAAATTAGCCACAAATTTTAATATTCTAAATTACTACAATTTGATATCATAAAAAATAATTTTGGTAACATAAAATTTTAAACATTCAAAATATATTAATAAAAAGTTAAAATACTTAATATTCAATTCAAACAAAAAAAATTGTTCAACACATAAATTAACTAGCCGTTAGAATTAAAATCGGGCATCCATTCTTCAAGATCCTCAAGATCCCCACCATCGGCACCCTCATTCCCACGAGAAGACGCACCCACTCCGGGACCACCATCCGTACCAGCACCACGACCCGTATCGGCATCTGCCTCATCATCCGAGTCCTGTGGAAGTGGAATTTTAGTAAGTGCAGAAACTTGAGCCAACCAAGCCTGCATCTTCCTTTCTTTTCTCTCTTGCTTGTTCAACTTGTCCTTCAACTCGGCCACTTCCTGCTGGAGATTGACGTCAGGATGAGCGGACACAGAATATGATGATGATCTCGGGCGGTGCATCTGACGGGCAATCTAACTGTAAGCTCCCAACCCTAGTATCTTACCCCTATTGACTCCGGCCAAATCAACATAGAGGCGGTCCTCATCAATAGGGGTAGGTGTAGGGTTATCCGGAGAAGGTGTCGCTCGGGTCCGAGCCTCATCGAGAGCAGTTTTATACTTGTTCTGAAATTAAACAAAATAAAATATTAACTTTATTTTAATAGAATAATTTAAATATATTTAGTAGTACATTCTAATTAGATACTTACGTGAAGCTCGGTGGTGCGGGCATACGTGGATTGACCAGTCTCATTCACTGGGTGAAGAATGGAAAGAGACTCGAAATGTTTTGGCCTCCGTCCGTGTGCATTCTCCTTTAAGAATTAATTATAATAATATAATTAAATATAATAATTAATTACAAATTAAATATAAATTAACTTGGCGAATTGATTGAAGACTTTCTGACTCACTTTGCCTTCAGTTTTGATGGACAACATCTGAGCGTTGAATGACAACTGAGTCTCATTATCACAACCAGGAAACAATTTTTGATCGACAGATTTGAGCATCTCGAAAAATTTCTTTGAACGTGGATTTGGTTCCTCCTCCATGGCTGTGTGGTGAACACCCAGACCAGACTCATCAATCATCGTATGATACCGTTGGAATTCATCTAGCTCATTGAATGGTGTAGACGGGTCGCAGCTCGAACTACCAATCTCAAATCTCTCACCTCCACAACTACTCAACTGATCATAGAAGGCAATCACTATTTCCAAATTATAATTCCACCTGTCTTCGCCATGTCTTGTCCAATTATAATAAAATGGAGCAAAATCGAACCTCACAAGATGAGTTTTAACCTCATCTATGCTCAAAAATCTTTTGTTACTGCACTTTCTGCCTGAACAAGGACATCTAATCCGACCACAACTATCCATGCAATTTGGTTTACTACAGGCAAGCTTAATAAACTCATCAAGTTTCAGGCAAAATTCATAATTCATATTTCCTTGTATCAAACGAGGCATTTCATACATCCAACGACGATCAGGGAGTTCCATCTGATACAAATTAAAAATGAATCACATATAAATTATTAAAAATTCGGCAGAGTTTCGACTATAAACAAACATATCCAATTTTTTAAAACAAAAAATCAACTTTAATCAATTACAATAATTATTCACATTATAAATTCTAAAATTTAATGTGTCACATGAAGAACACTTATAAAACATATAATACACAAAATTTAAAATTAAACGGTAAAATTGTAAAAATGTACGGTGAATTAGAAGCAACGAGCACAATATAGTAGTAGACTTCCACAATTGCCACGAACACGTTGAAGCAATGCTCGTTTGAATTTGAGAAATTTTTTGAGGTGTGAGTCGGGTTTTTTCACCGAAAAAACTGAAGGAAAGAGAAGCTGATTCTGTTCCATAATCGTGTTTTAGCGACCGCCATATTATGTATAGCGACCGCCTTAAGCGGTCACAAAATTATATAATTAAATGGTGCCAGCTACCCAAACCGGATACTACTTTAGCGACCGCATACGCGGTCGCTAATTAAAAAAAACAAACCGGTTCTTCTTTTCCGGGTTACCAGTTACGGGTTTAAAATTTAGCGACCACATTTCTTATTGCGACCGCATGTGGCGGTCGGAATTTTTTTAAATGATTTAGCGACCGCTTAGCGGTCGCAAATATTCCAAAATTTACCAAAGCACCTCGGCGGTCGCAAATACGGTCGCTAAAATGAATATTTGCGACCGCTTTAATGGCGGTCGCTAAAAAGCGGTCTCTAAAACCCATTTTTTTTGTAGTGATATAAGTTGATGATTCCAAATTTTCTTCAATTTAATAACAAAACAAGTAAATTCAGTTCAATCTAATTAAAGCTTCATAAACTTTAATCAATTATGGAAATCAAGTATTGTGTAAGTCTCTTATGAGTCGTTTTCACTGTGCAATTTAAAATAGTATAAGTTATTTTCTTTTTTGAACAGTAAAAATGATTTTATTATAATGAATTGGAGAAGAATGGGTCCTCCATCACTTACAATAAAATTCAAAGTGCCTTCAAAGTCATTACAGTTTTAGACAACACAAACTCGGATTCCTACTCCAATCTGAAAGAGTTTGGCCTCTAAATCTCTCTTCTTTTGCCCCAATCCACGACTAAACCCTCGACTTAATTTCTAAAAAAACTTTATCGATATGTGGCTCCATTCCATTAAATACGATATCGTTCCTCACCTTCCATAATATAAGTTATTTTCATTATATAATATTGTTATTCCCTCCTATTTAAAATATATGTAATTTTAGATGAGAGCTCATATTAAGAAAATAATTGATTCCTTATTTTACTCTAAATAAATGTTTAACTTTGTAATTAAAAGAACACATCTATCTAAATATTTTATTATTTTTAGGGACAAATTTAAAAAAATATATAATTTGCAAATAAAATAAAACGTCAAAACATCAGTTATTTTGAATAGGAGGGAGTATAAAGTAAACGCCTTCAACGAAACAACTACTCCAATTAAAAAATACACACAAAATATAAATATTTTTTTTACAATGATACTTTCGTAAATTATATAATTACCTTCACCACCTCTATTTCGTCTGTCTCCTCCTGATCTTCAGTTGCTTTTTCCTAATCGAATAATTAGAAAAAAAATTAATTAGTGTTGCATGAAATCAGAATATGAAAAGAAATTAATTAAGAAGAAGAATAATTACAGTAACATGGTGTCATGGTAACAGCACGATATTACTTCAACTTTTTGTTGCATATTGATGACAAAGTAATTCATTTTTGTAGCCAATTTCAAAGTGTTACACAATAGAAAACTGAAAACAAGTGTGAGACAGAATTAAAAAGTGTTAATCGCATTTTCTTACTCTTTGTCCAGAGAAGGATTGCTGCAACGCATCATTCAAATCTCCTCGGATGGCAATGTCAACACGTTCTGTTCTGAGTGTTTCGAGAATAGGTGTGCTTAGAGATCCCAAGCTAAATCTTTCCATTTCAGGGCAACTACGAATCTTTATTTTTTTCAATGACGGCAATTCCAAAGCACACCTCCATTCACAAAAAATCTTCAACTTGGGTAGCACTAAGAGAGATAGTTCTTCCAGACAAGGAAAAACAAGAGTCGTTTCATCAATTTCTTCCTCCATCACTTTTACCAAATTCTTGCATCTTTCAATTGATAATTTTTTGAGATTGATGAGAATACGGGCTATTGAAGCTGAAAATAAGCAACTAATCTTGTCAAATCCTTTTATCTCTAACTTCTCAAATCTAGTAAAGTTGTCTATTGGAAATGAATTACCCACCACCTGCAAATGAATTACATACATCATTAGTCAAGTGAAATACACTATTTCTAAAATAAAGTAATCCCTCTCTTTTTGTTTATTTAACTTTTCAGCTCTTATTTAATGAAATTGATTTAATATTTAAATTAATGAAATAATTCTTTTATTAAAATATAATAATCAATTTAAGTGAATGAAACTATAAAAATATGTTTTTATGTGAAATATAGTTTAAAGATAAAAAAGAGTTAAAAAATTAAATGGGAAAACAAAAACAAAAAAAGACGAAGAATTATTAGAATATAAAATCTTGAGTTTTGATCTAGCAAGAAATGTAAACAAAAAAAAAAGTACTAGAATAATAGTTCGGTGTATTGTACGGGGTGATTAATGTATAGTCTATTATATAGTAGTGTACTTAGAAAATAAAATTGCAAATATAAATATTGTTGGAGAAAGAATAGAAAGATGATGGGGTGTGTGGGGGAGGGGAGATAACAAATTATTTCTTATATATATTTCAAGAGTGTGACTCCTGTGCACCCGGGTGCTTCACTATTGCCACACCATTACAAAATCGAAGAAGAGGAGGATTCATCCGAAGCCCAACCACGCCTTATTTTGACAAAGAATGTAGGCATGAATGAAGGGGAGACGTGTCCTATTCCTCTCCACAAGTCTACAAACTGATGTCCATTATTCATGAAGAAAAGGAGTATAAAGACCCCATTTCCATCACTCCTCTCGTCGGAATCCTCCATGGCCACCGTTCACAGCCCTTTGCCTCGCTGCCGACAGCTGCCCTCAACCACCTGGAAGCCCGTCGCACCGGAGCCACCACTCACCTGCTCGAACCCGCCGTTAGTCGAGATTGAAGAGGCAGCGGCTGCAGCCCTGTTCGGATATTGATGTCGTCAATTGAAGTCGTCTTTCTTGCCGGAACCTGCCTCAGGAAGAAGAAAGCTTAGCCGCTAATCCACCGCCGGCCGCCGCGTCGTTTCCCCTGTTCCCAGCTCCTCGCCGGAGATCCCCGAGCGTCGTCTTCCTTGCTTCCAACCTTATTCCAAGCCGACGACTTTCCCCTGTTCCAATTCGAGCCTTCACAGCCGCTGCCCCTGTTTATTGTAGCCGGAGCCTGCCCAGACGCCGCCGTCCGCCGCCTCTCAGCGTCGCCGGAGATGTTCTTTATTGTCGCTGGAGTTCGACCTCCATTGTCGCAGCAGTTTAAAGATGAAGAAGCGTGGGAAGTTTTGGAAAGAGTTGCTAAAAGGTAAACGTTTTTGTTTTGAAAAGTTACTGAAAGAAGGATTCTTACCCTATGAGTAAAATATAATACCCCAAGAGTAAAATATAATACCCCAAGAATAAAATATAATACCCCAATAACAACTAATAAATACCCTCACAATAAATTTCTTTCTTACCCTATGAGTAAAATATAATACCCCAAGAATAAAATATAATACCCTAATAACAACTAATAAATACCCCAATAACAAATTTCTTTCTTACCCTATGAGTAAAATATAATACCCCAAGAATAAAATATAATACCCCAATAACAACTAATAAATACCCCAATATGAGTTTGGGTTAACTTTATAGACCCAAACGTATGTTGCTGCATGTGATAATTTTAATATTTTCACTTGTAAAAAGTTTAGAAGGGTTGACCAAAGGAGCATTACTTTATCTTGGCAATTGATGTTTGATTATCAGGTAAAGGTATGTTTGGTTCGTAAGATAAAAGTATCTATTCGTCAAAATCATGCATGTTTTTTACGGATAGATATTTTTATCTTACGAACCAAACATACCCTAAGTGTTATATTTTTTCCATCAGGTATGTGGCTGTCTTCAGGGGGATACCCTAGGAATATTTAATAATGGAAGTGAATACCCTAAGAACAACTAATAACACCTCAAGAACAAATAATAATATCCGAAGACAAAAAAATTAATACTTCAATTACCAAAAAAACACATAGTGCGGGGTGTAGTGTGTGTTTCTGGAAATAGCAAATTACAATTAAAATTGAAGTAAAAATCCAAGTGCATAGTATGCACTTGCATGCACACAAGTTTTTGCGATATTTCAATTAAACAAAAAATAAAAATAATTAAATTATATTAAGTGTATATAGAGAAATATTAAAAATATGTGAAGATGATATTTTAGTCCTAGATATTACCCCTAAATAAATGTTTTACTTTCTAATTAGAAGAACACATCTATCTAAGTATTTTATTATTTTTAAGGACAAATTTAAAATTATATCTAATTTTAAAATAAAATAAAATATCATTTATTTTGAATAAGAGGGATTATAAAATAAATCCATTTAATGAAACAACTATTCCTATAAAAAGTTACACATAAAATGCAAATATATTTTTTACAAGAAATAATTTCACATTGGTACAAAATTTTTGCATTATATAGTAAATACGAATTGAATAATAACGTTATTTTTTTGTAAATTGTACCAATCATAAATTAATACTTTAAAATGTACCATTTTATAACTGTCATTTTCACAATGATACTTTGTCTCAATTATATATTTACCTCCACCACCTCTGTTTCGTTTGTCTCCTAATCTTCACTTAAAGTTGTTTAATTAGCTCAGAATAAAAAGAAATTTATTAAAAAGAAGAATAATTAAAGTAAAATGATGTCATCATGGTAGCAACACGATAATACTTCAACTTTTTGTTCATATTGATGACAAAGTAATTCATTTTTGTAGCCAATTTCAAAGTCTTACACAATAGAAATTAAACTGAATACAAGTGTTGGAGGAAGAATTAGAAGTGTAAATCGCATGTTCTTACACCTTATAATTGTTAAGTCTTTGAGATTATGAGAATACGGGCTGTTGAAGTTGAAAATAATCCTTCTATCAGTAAAATCTCAAGTGTAAGTAAAGTTGTCTATTGGAAATTAAATATCCACGACCTGCAAATGAATTAAGTACATGCATGATTTTTTTTTTGACGGGAAGTACATGCATATTAGTTAAGTAATTTCTCTCTCCTTTTTGTAATTTATTTAACTTTTCACCTCTTTTTTAATGAAATTAATTTAATATTTACATTAATAAAATAATATTTTTATTAAAAGTATTAATCAATTTAAGTGAATGAAACTATAAAAACAAATTTTATGTGAAATATAGTTTAAAGATAAAAAACTTTGTAAAAGGTAAAAAAACTATTTTTAATTTGTAAAATTCTATCCATAACTTCAATCAGAATATGGATAACTTACATGAATAATAGTCTTATTAATTAACATATATACCTGTTTGTTGGTTTCTGTTGAAGTGGTGGTAGAAAAATGACCTTCCAAGTTTGGGCAATTGATTAAATCCAGTTGTCTTAGGAGGGGCATATCAGTGCTTTCAAAACCTTCATATAAATTTATGAGCTCTGGAAGATCTCGCAGATACATTTCGTCCAATCTTTCAAAACCTTCATATAAATGCGGAAAAAACAGATCTCTTTCATGCAAACACTCCTCCTCATCATTCACTTCAATCACTTGTACCATCTCCTTGCAACTTTCAATACGCAGTATTCTTAGCCTATCAAGATTTTGAGCCATTGAAAACGAAAATAAGCTCTTCAACTTCCCTAAATCTTCTATTTCTAAGGATACAAGTTGAGTGAAGGAGCCATTAATGAGTATTTGGGGACTGAGTGGTGTAGTTCAATTCAAGTCGTCAAATATTGAAACCTGCAATTCAAAAAATATTATTCCCCGTTCATGAAACTTTTTCCATTTCATAGTTAGCACAAGATTTAATAAAGAAATAGTATTATATTTCAATGATAGATAAAGTAAGAGAAAAGTGAAAGTGTGGGCCCAATCTTTTATTGCGAGTACAAATTGTTTACAAATAAGAAAATGAGAAAATGTTTTATGTATAAATAAAAAAAGAAAGTGGAAAATAATTTAGTGAATAGATGAGATAATAAATTGGTTAAGAAATTATTTAATTAAATGGTTCTTCCATATTATTCATTCATTTTATTAATTAATTTCTACTATTATTAAAACTTCACATGAGAACTTTATTCTTGTTTTGATGGATAACATACATATGCACATAACTAAATCATTAACTAGGCGCTTCCAACTCTATACATTTAATTAGTGCAAAAATCTTAATTATGTAGAAGAAAGTAATATTTAAATGGGGAAAATTATAATATTATCTTTATGAAATTGTAAAATTGTAAATCGGGCTTTATTTAAAAATAAATATAGCTAAAGGAGGTGAAGCATTCGATAGATGGAAGAAACTATGGCATATCAACGCCAACCAAACCAAATGTCACACCTCGTATTGCTGTACCAAAATTATAAAATAATTTTTTTAAAAACTATTATAGTTTGTAGAACTACAATCATATATGGATAACTTACATTAATAATAATGTTATTAATTAACATATATATATACCTGTTTGTTGGTTTCTCCTGAAGTGGTGGTACAAAAAAGACCTTCCAGCTTTGGGCAACTGATTAAATACAGTTCTGTTAGGAGGGGCCAAGGTTTGAAATTTCGCGAAATTTCGCAGAAATTTCGGAAATTTGAGGGTACCGATATGGAAATTCACTTGAACGATTATTTTTCCAAAATTTCGGTCAAATTTCGGGAAAATATCGGAAATTTCGGGAAATTTCGGTTACTATATCGATATCGGTCCAGGGTAATTCAAAATGTGCAGATTATCGAGAAATATCGTGGAAATTTCGGTAATTTATCGGTCAAAATTTCGGGAAATTTCGGGAAATAATTTTTTATTTTTTTTTTCAATTCTCAATCCTCGGGACTTGGTACCATTATTGCTTAGACCAAGATGGTCTTTCTTCTTTTACATTTGAGGCTCATAGGACATCATTTTCGTATTAGCTGTGTAATATTCAATAATTATGAACAATTATTGTATCGTTTTATATTTCTTACGTATATTTTCTTGATATGTTTGTGGTAAGATTCTCATTTTATTGAGATTTTAAGTTCAATTAATGTATTAAGACTAGTAATAATATTGTCTAAAATTTCATGTTAAATTTCCATCATTTTAATGAAATTTCCGTGAATTTTCTATTTTTTATCGATATCGATATTCGATATTGATATTTCCACCGATATATCCATAAATTCAGGGTACCGATATTTCCGTCGATACCGATATTTTCATCCTTGGGAGGGGCATATCAGTGCTTTCAAAACCTTCATATAAATTTATGAGCTCTGGAAGATCTTGCAGAGACATGTATTCCAATCTTGGGAGAGCGATATGAGGACGGCTACTTTGTCCAATAATTTTCTTTCCATAATTTTCGTCTTGCAAAAACTCTTCAACTTGGGTAGCCCATTGAGTTCTAACCATTTCAAATGCGGAAAAAACAATTCTTTTTCATGCAAACACTCCTCAATATCATTCACTTCAATCAATTGTACCATCTCTGTGCAGCTTTCAATGAACAGCATTCTTAGCCTATCAAGATTTTGAGCCATTGAAAACGAAAATAAGCTCTTCAAGCTTTTCAAGTTCCCTATATTTAAATATTTAAGTTGAGTGAAGGAGCCAATGAGTATTTGGGTACTGAGTGGTGCAGTTTCCTTCCAGTTGTCAAATATTGAAACCTGCGCGCAATTCAAATAAATATTAATAAATTGGTTAATAAATTATCGGGAAAAATGTTTTTTTAGGACCATAATTATAGGGTAGTTGGAATTTAAGGACAATATGTTTTCGAGGTTGGAAAAGTAGGACAATATGTTTTCAAGCTTGGAAAAGTAGGACAATATGTTTTCAGGGTTGGAAAAGTAGGACAATAACTTTGGAAAAGTAGGAAAAGTAGGACAATAACTTTGAAAAGTTGTAAATCTAGGCCAATTTTTCAAAGTTATTGTCCTACTTTTCCAAAAGTTATTGTCCTACTTTTCCTAATTTTCTAAAGTTATTGTCCTATTTTTCCTACTTTTCCAAAGTTATTGTCCTACTTTTCCAAGCCTGAAAACATATTGTCCTACTTTTCCAAGCTTGAAAACATATTGTCCTACTTTTCCAACCCCGAAAATATATTGTCCTACTTTTCCAACTACCCTATAATTACGGTCCTAAAAAAACATTTTTCCCCACAAAAGTTTGCATACTTTCCTTTTTAGTTTGTCCCACAAAAGTTTGCATACTCCCAAAATGGAAATATTCCTTTAAATCTTCACCTTTAAAATCTTTACCTCACAATCTCCACCATACACATTCTACTCATTACACTTTTTCTTAAAACCTGTGCCCAGGAAAGTACCGCAAACTTTCCTGGGACGGAGGTAGTACTATGTCCAACTCTTTCTCAGCCACTCAAAATTTGCTCCTGTAAAACGTGCTGCAATTATCATGAACTGAAAAAACTTGTGCTGCCAAGTAACATTTCTATATAAGTGCATTGTTCATTTTCTCTTTCAAGAATTTCTGTGTATTGGTACGTCGTTGCATTATATCTATCTTTATATAATCGTATTACTTCACTGCCTATAATTATTTTGTGTTTAATATTCTCATGAAGTCGGGGCTGTCTATGAAAGGTAAGTAAGATTATATTTTTAAGTATTGTCTTCTAAAGTCACTTTCCAAGAAATCTTCAATAAATTTTGAAAAATGCGTACGGATAATTTTTCTGTGACTTTAGATCTAATAAACATTTGTAAATTTGTGATTTTTCACTTCAGATCTGATTATTTTGAGATAAAAACTGGTAAAATTTCTAGTTAGTGCAACTATTTTCCAAATTCTGTAGTGTATGTGAAAAAGATATATTAATTTTGTATGTGTTTTATTTATTTTTAAAATCAAAGTAAAACTTGAATTGCCGGGAAAAATGTTTTTTTAGGACTGTAATTTTAGGGTAGTTGAAAAAGTAGGACAATATATTTTCGGACTTGGAAAAGTAGGATAATATGTTTTCAAGCTTGGAAAAGTAGGACAATATGTTTTTAGGCTTGGAAAAGTAGGACAATAACTTTGGAAAAGTAGGAAAAGTAACTTTGGAAAAGTAGGAAAAGTAGGACAATAACTTTTGGAAATGTAGGACAATAACTTTGAAAAATTGGCCTAGATTTACAACTTTTCAAAGTTATTGTCCTACTTTTCCAAGCCTGAAAACATATTGTCCTACTTTTCCAAGCCCAAAAACATATTGTCCTACTTTTCCAAGTTCGAAAACATATTGTCCTTAAATTACAACTACCCTATAATTAAGGTCCTAAAAAAACATTTTTCCCAACTTTTGTGGGACGGAGGTAGTATTTATTATCTTTTCTACAATTAGTTGGGTGGGTGTTTGCTTTTTGGGATTTTAAACCTGTCGCTCCATTTCACACAATTTTTATTATTGAGTCCATTGTTTTTTAAAACCGGTTGAACCGGTCGAACTGTGAACCGGCCATAGAACTGGTTCGATTGCCCGTAAAAACCGTTTTTACGGTTCAACCGGAAAAAACCGGTCAAACTGGCCAAAACCGGTTCAACCGGTCTACTTTTATATTATATTTTTTTTTATAATTCTTTTATTAAATTAAATCGTGAAACATGTCTCAATCCCAAAATTAATTTATTCTACAATTTATATATTTTAAAATTTCATAATAATATTTTAATTTGAGATTTTACTTATATATAAATTATGAAACATATCATGGATTATAATTTGGTATTATACCTTGAGCTATTTTGAGTATTTTAATTTCGATTGTATGTGATTCTATTATTTTATTTCAATATGTGACATATAATTTATTAAAATTTTATATGAGAATATTTAATTTATTTTATTTTTAATATAACAAATATAATATTTAAAAATGTAAGTCAAAATAAATTTAACGGTTAGACCGCCGGTCCAACCGGTTGAACCGTGAACCGGTGCTCTATCCGGTTATGAAAACACTAATTGAGTCAATCGTCTTTTCGATTATTCTTATTTTTATATTTTTTAAGTTATAAATTTTATTTAATTAAAAAAAATCATCAAGAAGCTAGAGTGGACGAGGATAAAAAACACTGTTAAGGATCATACAATCAGATCATGACTTTGGTGCAACTATAATGTGCAAAACCTTATACGCAATGTCTTAATCATAAGATATTATTTTATACTACCTCCATCCCGTAGAAATTTGCAGTCTACAGGACGGCACGTTTTTTAAGAAAAATGTATTTTATATATAAAGTAGTGGCATGTGGGTAAGTATGTGTATAAGTTTGTGTGTGTACACGCAAATCAATGCTTCCTTTTTTAGTAGTGTGCAAATTTGTGTGGGACGTTCAAATAAAGAAAGTGTGCAAATTCCTGCGGAATTGAGGGAGTAAAATTTTTCACTTATTTGCAGAAACTATCGTTGATTATGCATTTAAGTCACCAAATTATATCTTCACTTTACAAATACTTCATCCGTTCCAATATAAGTATAAGTAATGTGATGTGATTAAAAAGTGAAAAAGTATAAGTGATGTGATGGAAAAAGTGAAAAAAGTAATAGGAATAATGTAAAAAGTAAAAAAAATAAATAAAAAAGTGAATAATCATTTTCAAAAAAGATAAAAAGCAAATAGGAAACATATAGTGGGACGAGGGAGTATCATTTTATATAATTTCTCACTTATTGGAAAAGAGATCCTAAAAGGTCTTCCTCATTTTGAGATTTTGAGATTGGCAGGAATATTAATTTTGTGTTTCATTCTATTGCTAGGGTATCTCGCTATAACGAGAGGTTGAATCGAACATCTAGTTTTTTGTAGATGACTTTCTCGATTTTTGTTGTTCTTACAAATAAATAGAAAAATATCTTTTGGTTTAAAAAGAATAATTTCTCAAGAATTTTAATGAATTTGCAAGTCTCAGTCACGAATGGTGAGTTCTTAGATCTAATAAATGGCATTATATTCTTACCCGGATCATGTGAGTTCTTTCATTATAAACTAATCCAAAGTTGTAATTGGTTAGTTTAATTAAGATGGTTTTTGGCTAAACAAAATTTAAATATTTTACAGGTTCTAATATTTTATCAGTTATTTTAAGAACTTATTAGATGTTATTTTTAAATAGTTTATAGGTTGTTGAACTGTTTGACTAATACAACTTATAAGTTTTTTGATATATTTTTTTTAAATTTAATTTTAATATAATTTAAATATTTTTTATTTTTTATGTTGAGGTGGGGATTGTAAAGTGGTGATGAAATCCAGGGTTAGGAGGTGGTGAGAAAAATAAGTTAAAATATTCTTTTTTTTTTCAGCCTATAAGATGTAAGAAATTTATTTTAAGATCTTATAAGCTGTCATATATTTTATTTTAAAAAGTTTTTAAAGAGCTTATAAGCTCATGATCAAAACATCCCTTAAGTTTTTTTCTACTTTTGCTGGTGTCTTCATTTTCAAAGTAAAATATATTAGGGTATTGCATTTGTAATATGTTGATGACACAATATTTGTTTGTACATAAATTTTTTTGAATATTCACAAGCTGAAAGTTATTCTATGGAAGTTTGAACTTCTTTCCGTATTGAAGGTAAATTTCCAAAAATATTATATTGCGGGCCTAAATATAAACCAAGAGAGCATTCGAGTTATGACTGAAATATTGAGATGCAAGAAGCAAAAATTGTCAATTGCATATCTGGGTCCGAAAGTGAGAACAAGTCATAAGAGAACCATGATGTGAGAAGACGTGGTATTGAAGATTAAAAAAAGACTTTCGAAGTGGAAAGGAAGTCAGTGTTCATTGTGAGGTAGAGCTACGCTCATTCATCAATCCGTCCTAACTACAATGTCAATTTACTAATTATCTTTCTTTAAATTTCCAAAAAAAAGAAAAAAATCTCTTCATAAAATAACTTCTATACAATCTTCTTTTCTTTTGGGGAGAGTGTAAGGAGAAGGATAAGATATTTTGGTTCAAATGGGATCATGTATGCAAAAGAAAAGAACATGGTGGGTCTTGAAATTAGAGAACTAAAATTCCTGGATTTTTTCTCATTTGTCACAAAACATCCACACAATTGTGAATTGTGATCATTTGGCAACTATGGAAGGTAAGAAACAAGTTAATGTTCAATGATATAGAAACCAGCTGGAAGGAGATTCTTGACAAAATTAAGCTTAATGTTTGGACATGGTTTAGAGCTAAGAATAGAGGATTTGGTATTTCTTTCTATGGTTGGCTTAATGAAACTTACCTTTGTATCAAAATATTAGCTTGAGTAGTAATTATAGAGAGGAAGGTGTGTGTTGTACATATTAGAGCAATTCTTTTGCTCAAATTAATAAAATTTTGCTTCTTCCAAAAAATATTATAAATTCCACAAAAAAATATTAAGATTAGTCTATAGAATAATATAAATATATAAAAAGCAACTTCTAATATAAAAATAAATTCAAATTATCACCTATTATTTAAATTATTGATATATCATATACATGCATGGTTGGTTTTTCTGTGAGGCCAACTAAATAAATTAAATAAAAGTAAATATTTCAAATCTTGTTTATTTTAGAAAATATATTAATGTAGCCAAATATAAAAAATTAAAAAATATATTAATGTAATCAAATATAAAAATTCAAAATTGCACATAAAAATTAATTGGACTATGCATGCAAATTCTACTTATACATTAATTAATTATTTATGAATATATATATATATATATATATATATAACACTTACCTTTTCATATCAATCTCACTCCACTAATAATAAGCACTCCACTAATAATAAGCAATTTGTGTTTAGAATCAAAATTTCTCTAAAATAAAAATATAAGAATATATATATATATGATAAAACATAAAAAATAATTATACTTCCTCCGTCCACCAAACTATTTTCTCTTTGTGAAGTGGTACGAGATTCAATAAAAATTAATACTCGCTCCTTTCCACTATAAGTTGTTCATTTTGTCATTTTCGTCCATCCCACTATAAGTTGCTCATTTTGTCATTTTCGTCCATCCCACTATAAGTTGCTCATTTTATCATTTTCGTCCGTCCCACTATATATATATTGCTCATTTGTTTTATTACCTTTTTTGGAAACTACTATTCATTTCTTTATTATTATTTTCAATACTTTTTACACTATTCTCATTAACTTTTCACTTTTCTCAATCACATTACATATACTATATCAATAATTTTATACTCTTCTTAATATTTGTGCCAAAAAGTAATGAGCAACTTATAGTGGGACGGATGGAGTATTATATTACAAAAAAAAAAATTGGTGGACAGAGGGAGTATAAATTTTCCAACAGATATTCTAATAATTTGAACTATTTCAATAAATATATCAAGAGGTTGTGTAAATTAGCAATACATATGTGCATAAGAAGCCACTTAAATAATTAGAGGAAACTGTTAAAATAATTAGATATATGCAAAATAAAAGTCTTAGTTATACACTCCCTCTGTTCCACTACATGTGGCTCATTTTGCCATTTTCGCTCGTCCCACTTTATGTTTCTCATTACTTTTTACCTTTTTTGGAAACTACTATTTACTTTTTTATTATTATTCTCAATACTTTTTTACACTAATCCTATTACTTTTTTACTTTTTTCATTAAATCACTTATACTTTTTCACTTTTATCTTAATCTGTGTGCCTAAAAGCAACAAGCAACTTATACCGGGACACGGGAGAATTATGCATAGTATAAAAATAAAAGCCTGATTTATTTTTACATGAGTAAGATAATGCATGCTAGGAGTTATATATATGTATGCATAGTATAAATATTACTCCTATCTATAGGAAAAGGGAGGAACACGTTGAGTTCCTCCATGATGTGGCCAAACAAATACCACCAACATGCAAATTGTCCAAGTTAAAAGTATAAGTTGCTGTTCCCGCCCCCTCCCCCAGTATAACCGACTAATCTTATTGCAGATATTGAGAAGTGAGATGTAGTTACTGTTGGGATATATTTTGAGTTGTTTTGATTCAGATCCCAAAACTCTTAGATGAATTTGTCTAAGTACAGATGTTCATAATTGTATAGATTCTGGAATAGTTTAAAATAGTTTAGACTTATTTTATTCACAGGTATTCAGTTTAGGAAAAACCTACAGAAGACTGAAGTCAAATGGAGACGTCTTGAAGATTAAAGTTAGGAAGTGTTAATCCTGAAGGACAATATGCTCATATTAAAGATCAAGTTCAAGATGACCGCGAGAGGGAGGATAGAAGAGCGAAGAGGGATCTGAGAGCGTAAGATCGTAAAGCGATGATTGCTGAGGAAAACTCCGAATCAGATGGTCTAGGACGACGCTCCCCTGATCTCTTTTCTGATGAGGAGTATGATGATCTTTGCCTGATGGCAAATGATGAGATATGTTCTTCTGCCTCTTCTCCTAATCACGCAACTGACCTTCAGCTCTCCTTAGAGCAATTGATGGCTGACTTCTCAAGGCTGCAGGAGATGCATGCTCACATAGTGGAGGAGGATACAAGGCTCAATGCTGAAAATTCTAGGCTTGCTGAGTTAGTAGCTCTACGGGACACTGAGGATGCTCTTATCTCAGTGAGGTTAACTCAGGAACTCAAAAGAGTCAGAACTAAGTCAACCGAATGAGAGAGCGACTGAAAGCTCCCTTACTGAGTCACTGGCAAAGCAGGACAACAAATTGGTCTCACTCAGGGCCAAGTATGATGAACTCTCCACTCAGCATAATCACCTGATAGAACGAAAGGAGTTCCAGACCAAACGATTGAAATGATCAATATCTACGAGAAAAACTGATGGATTTACAGCCACATATTCTACCAAGGTCTTCTTATGTATTTATGATATTTTCATGTGTTCATTTTTTTAAGTGAAGGGTTTTACACGTATAGTTTTTTTATTCTATGGAGAAAGTGACAGAGAAAATAAAAATTAAAAGAATCGAGACTTAGGATCTATGTTGTTTTTGTTTAAGTTTAGAAGAAAAGGTATCAGCTTTTATCATATTTTGGTGGTTATATATTTTATTCAATGGAGAAAGTGACAGAGGAGATCGAAGTCAAAAGGATTGCAACTTATGCTATTTTTTGTTGTTTAAGCTTAGTAGAAAAAGTATCAGCTTTATCATATTTTGATTGTTATATATATTTGTAGGTGTCCATCCTAGTTATATTTGTGTGTATATGTGTGTGATGAACAGAGACGGATTCCGGGGGACGTTGCCCCTTGGGATTTAAACTTTCTTTTATTACATATATAATTATTTATGTCTTAAATTTATATAATAATTTTCTCATTTTGACTCCCTTTTATGAAATTTTATGTCTTACATTGTGAAAATTTTGGTCTAAAATCTCAATCCATTCCTGGACTGTTGTTTAACTTATACTTCTTTCATTTTCAGAAAGCACATCATAAAGGAACTCGTGAGTTTTCTGGAAGAAGGGCCTGCAAAGGGGGGAAGTTTGCATAAGTTTCTCCATTTCAATGTTGTATTAATTAATGTCTTATCTATTATATATGCTTTGACTGCCATTTGAGTGCATTTCGTGCAATTAATAATATATATTTTGTGTTCATTGTTTCATGAAAGGCTTCTTGTTGACATGCTGTTGTCTTCAAGGAACCTTAATTCTAAGGCCATTTTTTTGTGCTTTTTCATGGAAGGTTGTGTCAGTATTTACTCTTGATTGAACAAAATGTTGATCAATAACTCATATTTCTGTCGTCAATCAATATAGAAGAATAAGTTGCATCTTCAATAAGTTTATACACATATTTTTAAGGTTATACCTTCTGCCACGCCTACATTATTTAGAAAATTTATACCTCGTTAGACTTCATGAGTTTATTTGTCACTTGTGTAGGGTAATAGTTCTATATTTACTGCTGCAAATATTTGAATTATCGATCATATGTGAATGAATTCCAGAGGAAGATGATGAAGTCAACAACCTGGATATATATATATATATATATAAAGCTGGACGTGAGGAGAAAACCAAGTGTATTCTGAATTCTGATCCTCAAGTTCATTTGAAGATCAACAAATCTTTATAGTTATAAAAATAAATAAATTAAAAATTGATTTATTCAATCAAATCTTTATAAATATTTTTGTTATACTTTTCCATATATATCTTTTGTAATCTTAATCTTCACTATTAACAATTAATCTCCATCCACTACAAAAAAATTGAGAGTAATGGCAAGGGACGAATCTCTGGGTAAATTAGAATATATATTATATAGATTAAATTAATTTCCTATAATATATTTGAAAATCTATTATTTCACACACACATTATATATATGTATATCTAAATATTTTATTGATATTAATAATATTATTTGATATTTAGCTAGAATAGATTAGTTTCAAAAAAATTAATGTAGATAAAATATGTATATTATTATTAATAAAAAATAAATTTTATTATATTATTTTATCTTAATTTCAAACGTGGGTTGGGATTTGGTTGAGTGATGAATGGGTGGGAATATTGACTTAGTCATAAAAACATTATAAGAAGATTTATATCATATAAAATGATTAATATAATCAAATTAAATATTAATTGTAGTATTATATTGTGATATGGACAATTTTTTTTAATATGATAACATACACTAATAGTATTATATTAGCAAAATTAATGATTTTATAATATTATTGTTTAAATTTAAATTTCGTTTCAAACATTTCATAAAAAATCAAAATTAATATTATTTCTAGTTATATTTAATTTTTTAATTGCATCTATTTTTTTATTAATATACAACGATTTAATCCCACATTCTTAATAGAAAAAAATGATATACAAAATGTCAAATTAATATTCTATTTTTAAGATTTTTAATTTCATATAATTTTTTTATGATTAGGTCAACATTCTCATCCATACATCTCTCAACTAAACTCATCAAAATCCAATTCTTGTAGATAATCGAAGATGATATAAGAAAATTGATTTTTTTATAAATTAATGTGCATTGTAATTTTCAAGAATTAAAAGCTGAAATTATTATTTAATTGTTTGGAGGGAAAAAAGAAGACGGAAGTTTGGCGCCACTTTCTCATTAAAATGGAGCCAAAACTATGTAAGGATATATTGATAAATAGATAACCCCACTAACTTAAAATATTAATTAATAATTTTCTGCAAATAGCACGACCCTAAAAGAAATTAATAATTTAAAAAATAAAATTAAGAGAAGATAAAAAATTTGTTGTCTAGTGCTGGTTATAAGATGCAAAATCCAAATTAAAAGAAAAAAATTAATAGTAAGGATGAATCCTTGTTGTTGTTTTAATATAGGAATGGAGGAAAAAACTTATTACTTAATAGCAAGGGACAACTTTTGTTATTAAATTTTGTTAAATTATCCGTTCCGTATTTTATTGAAAAAATTTCAATAGCAAGGGTTCTCCCTTGCTCTTTAATTTTGGAAAGAAAAAACAGTTTATTTTGTTCAATACCAAGGGACAGTCCATGCTCTTTTATTTGATTGAAAAAGAGAACATTTTTTGTAACAGATGACCCTTGCTATTAAGTATTCTCTTTTATATAAAATAATTAAATGTCTGATATCGGTATACAGGTTTGACCATATTTCTTTGTCCAATCATAATTTGACATGTCATTTCTTTAGCAAGGGATAGTATCCCTTGCCTTTGTACTCTTGCTAATATTGCATATTTCTTGTAGTGATCATCTATCTTAAGCAATTCAAAAATAAATCATGTCAATTATTATGTGAATTTATGAACAATATGTAATATACGTAAGAGACAACTAATTAATTTTGAAAACAATATAAATTAGATAGGGTGGGTTAAACCCGTCACTGAACTTCGCTGAAAATTTAATCGGAATTTTGTTGGATCATAAGCATGATTCTTTTTCGTTTGATAATTAATGAAGTCAAACCTTGACCTGACTTATTATTATAAAAAAAACATCACCATCGATAATTCCAGCTAGCCACTCACAGAAGGATTTAGGATAAGTTGGACTGTAGTCTCCTTAAAAGTGAAACAATTATTACGCATCGTCGAGTATAGTTTAAGCAGCGAAAGTCACGCCTCGAAACTCGGGGGAAAGCTGTTCCCGATCGTTCCTAAAAATGATCAAAGGAGAACTGCTGCTGCCAGACCTAGGAACGTTAGACGGGAATAGGGGATCGCTTCAAGTTTTCTAGCCATGGGAAGCCCCTTAATTATATATATGTTTATCAAACTTCACCTTGAATTCAAAATCGAAATTCTTTACCTTTGACTTGTTAGAAGTTATTTTACGTCTTTAAATTCGATCGAATTCAAAATCCTGAGATTGGCAAAATCCATTTGTAGTCATCCTTAATAATTTGAATAATTTCAATAATATATTATAGACCAATTGATCTTGCATGAAATAATTAGTGTTTTCATAATCGGATCGGTGATCAAACCGGACAAAGCACCAGTTACTAATTTTAAAATTATATCTGTCTATTTTTTAATATTATATACATTTTATTAAAAAATAAATTAAATTAATTAACTATATTATTTGTACTAAAGCTAATTTATCTGCTGGACCAAAAGCTGATTCTTGGTCATTTATAGAAGATATTGTGTGTGTTTTTAAACTCTAAAAAGAGTATAGAAACACTGTTTTTTTTTTTTTTAAGTTGGGTCTTACCAACTTAAAGAAAAAAATGATTCTACACTTTTTTAGAGTTTGAAAACACACCTATTGACAGAAACATAAAACGCGCAACAAAAGATCAGAGACATATAGTAGATGCTACATGCATTTCAAAAGATCATATGAGTGATGGAGTTCAAATCGATCAATCCAAACAACTACATTTGCTAATATATCATTCCATTCAAATGCAATTTAAGATTCTCATTTAATTCAAATATTCTATTGCTAATAAATACTTGCCTTTCAACTTTCCGTGTGTCACCAAATATGAATTTGAGTAGCAACAGCAGCAGTTTATCAGAGAATGATATCTTGTAGGTCTGACTGAAGCAAGCGTAAATGAAACCTTTTCTGAAAATAGTAATTCTACTCTCTTGAAAAAGATCAGTGAAAGGAAGGAAGACATATTTCTGTCGAAGTCTGATAAAAAGTTTAACTTGGAAGAGATTCAGAAAAATCCACTGACCTAAACAACTCCCAGAAAGGCACAAGTTCTAAATGTGTAGAAAGTGTTGAAACATAAGAAGCTCTAGACACCTGCCATCTCAGATTTGTTATTTCCTAAGAATGCAAATTACACGACAAAATTATGTGCAGAATCGCAAAGATTGAAACAGAGTAGGAAAAGAAAAATATATGGCTTGATCGGAGATTTAGGCGAAAAATCTGAAAATTAGAGAAATAAGGCTGAAGTGCAAGTGCAACGTGCTTTGTTCCAAAGGCGAAGGCCTCAAAACTATTAAAAAATCAGAAATGAGAAAAATATGTTACACTGTGAATTCTGAAGTTTTGTGAATTAAAGAGAAGAGGGTCTGGGGCTTTTACGAAACTTTGTATTTGAGAAATTTCTGTTGAATGAATTATTATTTTTTAACAGAATGTTTTTGCTGCGAAGAAGTAATTTATTTGTATACCAACTGAAATTTCTGTTGTTAAACTATTCAACCACAATTCAATCAGTAATTTGTTCCTAAATAAGTACTAAAATTCCACAAATTATAAACTAACTAATTATTGACGGAATAATTTCCTTTGAAAAAATGTGTTGGTAAGTTGTAAATCTGTTTGTATTAGCAACAGATTTATTTCTGTTAGTAAAATTCCTTCGTAAAACATGAATATTTTTTTGTAGTGATAGTTTTAATCAGAGAAAAAAAGTTTTTTAGTCCCATAACTATTCGAGTGTCCAATTTTAGTCCCAAAAAATTTAACTTTTTAATTTTGGTCCCGTATTTTATAGGATTTGTCCAATTTTAGTCCTTTTTTGCCGAAAATACCAAAACGACGTAGTTTCATGTCATGTGCCGGTCACATGTCGCCGGAGTTCGGGAATTTCCGATTTCATTTCTGATGTGGATGCCACCTAATTTTTTATTTTATTTTATGTATTTATTTATATCCGTGTCACTAATTCCCCAATTAAAAAAAATCTAAAACTAATTAATATTTATTATGAATTATAATAGAAAATATTAAAATAATAATTGAATTAATTAATTGAATTAAGTAATTGAATGAAATAATTTAATTAAAAATAAATTATAAGACAAACAAAACTAAGATAATAGAAAATAACGAAAGAGGGAACCCTTCATCTTCTTCTCACAGAGGAAAGCAAAACTAGGGTTCCTTTCATCTTCTTTGGTGCTGCTCTCACAAGGACTAGATCGTAAAATCAAGATCACCACACCACATAGCATGGCCGTCCTCGCCACCTCATTTCCGGCGTCTTCTTCCACCTTCGCCACCATGCTCCTCCCGATAATGATAGCGGTCGTCGGATTCATCGCCGACACCGGAGCCCCGTTCATGGTTAAAATCAAGATCACCACACCACATAGCATGGCCTTCCTCCCCACCTCGTTTCCGCCGTCTTCTTCCACCTTCGCCCCCATGCTCCTCCCGACAATGACAGCGGTCGTCGAATTCATTGCCGACACCGGAGCCCCGTTCATTGTCAATGCATACCATAGTTTTGCTTTCCTCTGTGAAAAGAAGATGAAAGGTTCCCTCTTTCGTTATTTTCTATTATCAGAGTTTTGTTTGTCTAATTAATTAAATTATTTCATTCAATTACTTAATTTAATTAATTAATTCAATTATTATTTTAATATTTTCTATTATAATTCATAATAAGTATTAATTAATTTTAGATTTTTTTAATTGGGAATTAGGGACATGGATATAAATAAATACATAAAATAAAATAAAATAATTAGGTGGCATCCACATTATCAATGAAATCGGAAATTCCCAAACACCGGCGACATGTGACCGGCACATGACATGAAACTACGTCGTTTTGGTATTTCCGGCAAAAAAAGAACTAATATTGGACAAACCATATAAGATACGGGACCAAAATTAAAAAGTTAAATTTTTTGGGACTAAAATTGGACACTCGGATAGTTATGGGACTAAAAAACTTTTTTTCTCGTTTTAATCAATTATAAGTTTTCATATTGAAATAAATACAATAAAATCATGGACAATTAATATCAAAATAACTCAATGTATAATATCAAATTGTAATCCATGTCATGTTTCATAACTCATGCTTAGTAAAATCTCAAATTATATTATAACTACAAAATTTTAAAATATATAAATTATAGAATAAAATAATTAGGATGTGTCTCATGATCTAATTTAATAAAAAATTTAAAAAAATTCTTACAAAATTAAAATATAAAATAGACCAGTTCAACCGTTTTCTTCCAATTTTGACCAGTTTTCTCCGGTTGAACTTTAAATATGGTTCTCGGGGGAAAACAGGATCAGTTTTATGGCCAGTTCCCGATTCAACAGATTGAACCGTCCAATTCAACCGATTCTCAAAAACACTGGAAATTATCTCAGTGTAAGTTCGAACATAATTTGGAGAAGATATTTTAATAGGTGTGAGCGTTAATTTGTGAACTGTCTCACTTTGAGGCGATCTCACATAAATTTATCATTATATAATTGGTCTAGTATGAGACAGTCTCATCACATGAGACCGATAGAAATATTAAAAAATATCATCAAATTTCGGCACAAACAAAGGCTGCCCAGCACACAAACAAAAAAACTGAAAAAAAAACCCCAAATAATAGTTCTTATCACATGAGGCAGCACTCCTTTGGGTGTGTAGTTCCATGTGTATTTGATGATGAATAGGACGCAGAGGTGATTGTTGATTGAATAACATGAGCCACCATTCTTGATGAAGGAATGGTCCGAATCCTCTCCTGTATAGAACGGTCCTGTGCAGGGAGATCGTTGGATTAACATATTCAAGCACACACCTGCACGAGTATGTATAATCCAACAGTCTCCCTCCTGCACAGGATCCCCAGTACAGGAAGGGATCCCCATCCATGAATAAACTACATCAAATGATATAAATAATATGATATATATTGTGCTCAAACTTAACAAACCATTCTTTAAATCACAATGTTAATAACAATAACATTCCTCTGTTTCCGTGAATAACATAAATAAAGCTAAGATTGAATTCGATCTTTATATAAAATAAATCTTAGATATGAATCCACTTTTAATTGAAGATAGGAAAACACGCAAATTTCTTTGGCACAACCTCTTTGTTGCTGAACAGAATACCATCTTTAATTTGCTCTGCTCTTCATTCCTGAAAATAAAAATGTTGTAAATAACATTATCAGATATGCAGTCATTTTTTTCCATTTTTTACCGCGCACAAATATAATGAAAGTAGATTTATCATTCTTTATTCTCATTAACAACCCCTATATCTTTTTTAACAACCCCTATGTGCCTTAAGTTTCTTTATATTTTATTTTTTACAGAAGTATATAAGTTGATGAGTCCAAATTTCCTCCAATCCAATAACAAAACAAGAAAATTCAGTTCAATATAATTAAAGCTTCATAAACTTTAATCAATCATAGAAATCAATTATTGAGTAAGGCATTCACTGTGCAATTTAAAATAGTATAAGTTATTTTCATTATATAATATTACTACTCCTTTCTATTTAAAATATATGTCATTTTAGATGAGAGCATACATATTAAGAAAATAATTGATTCCTTATTTTACTCTAAATAAATGTTTAACTTTGTAATTAGAAGAACACATTCGATCTAAGTATTTTATTATTTTTAGGGGCAAATTTAAAACAATATCTAATTTGCAAATAAAATAAAACGTCAAAACATCAGTTATTTTGAATAGGAGAGAATATAAAGTAAACGCTTTTAACGAAACAACTACTCCAATTAAAAAATACACACAAAATGTAAATATATATTTTAAAATGATATTTTGCGTAAATTATATATGTACCTCCACCACCTCTATTTCGTCTGTCTCCTCCTGATCTTCATTTAAAATTGCTTTTTCCTAATCGAATAATTAGAAAAAAAATTAATTAGCGTTGCATCAAATTAGAATGAAAAGAAATTAATAAATGAGGAGACATCCAAATGGAACTACCGCGGTATTTAATAAAATGTTTCTCCTTCGAAGCAATGTAAATGCCTACAGCTCAGTTAATATCATGCATTTTGACATGCCGTTCATCCCGACCCTCTAACAACAAGAAACGAGTTTTGAGATCATGAACTGTTATGGGTGCAAAGAAAGTGATATTGAGATCAGATGAGCAAGTACTGCTGATTAACTGAACATTATACTATCAGCTGAGGAAGTCAGCTGATAGGTCTGCTGATGGTTAGTCACCTGATGAGGTAAGCTGAGATCGTTTGAGAAGTCTACTGAAAGTCATCTGGAATATCAGCGGAGTCAGCTGAGGAGGTCAGCTGATGGTAGTCAGCTGAGCTGGTCAGCTGAGGAGGTCAGCTGATGAGGTCAGCTGAGGAGGTCAGCTGAGGAGATCAGCTGATGGTGGTCAGGATGATGGTCAGTCAAGATGGTGGTCAGGTCAGCTGGTCAGATCAGGACAAAAGGTCTACTGATGATATCAGCTGAGTACTCAGACTCAGCTGAGGACATATCATATCAGCAGACAAGACAGACAAGACAAGGAAGGAGCATACTGACTCCGAAGTCAGGAACTAACTCAGGATCAGTTACGAAGCAGTTTAAACTTCCAAATTGGACAACGGGCGATCAGTTTAACAGAATCAAAACTGAAGATCGTTGGGCTCTGACAGTTATTCATTTTCGGTTGCAACTGTAGCAGTTTTCTTGTTAGGTGGTTACGATCACTAACATTAATTAGGGATTCCATACTCCTATATATATACCAAGGATTAAAATTTCGCGAAATTTCGGAATTTTGAGGGTACCGATATGGAAATTCACTTGAACAATTATTTTTCCAAAATTTCGGTAAAATTTCGGTAAAATTTCGGGAAATTTCGGAGAAATTTCGATATCGGTCCAGGGTAATTCAAAATGTGCAGATTATCGAGAAATATCATGGAAATTTCGGTAATTTATCGGTCAAAATTTTGACAAATTTCGGGAAATTTCGATATATTTCGGGAAATTCTCTAATTTTATGACTTGGTACCATTATTGCTTAGACCAAGATGGTCTTTCTTCTTTTACATTTGAGGCTCATAGGACATCATTTTGGTATTAGTTGTGTAATATTCAATAATTATGAATAATTGTTGTATCGTTTTATATGTCTTACGTATGTTTTCTTGATATGTTTGTTATAAGATTCTCATTTTATTGAGATTTTAAGTTCAATTAATGTATTAAGACTAGTAATAATATTGTCTAAAATTTCATGTTAAATTTCCATCATTTTAATGAAATTTCCGTGAATTTTCTATTTTTTACCGATATCGATATTCGATATCGATATTTCCACCGATATATCCATAAATTCAGGGTACCGATATTTCCGTCGATACCGATATTTTCATCCTTGATATATACGCACATATGTATAGAGAGACATAGGACGAAAAAATAGAACGATCATATACTCTGAGAGAAATCAAATATTTGTAATCTGTATCATCTTCCATTGATTAGTGAGAGAGGTGCCCTCATCCGTGGACGTAGATCATTTCTGATCGAACCACGTAAATCTTGGTGTTCTTCAATTTCTCTATTCCAATTGATTTCAAACAATCATTGTTGACTCAACATGAACGATTGAGTATGTTCTGTTTCTTGTTTGCTCCAAGTCACTAATTCCTTCAAACATGTGTAACTCCATAGCATAAAAAGTCAAATCCTCGAGCGGAATATCGTGATCTTCAGGTAAAAGGCAACACATCAAGAATATGGATTTGTAATTCTCGTTGGGCAAGTGATCGTAATTTAATCTCAGGGGAGTCGGGGCTGGCATTTTTCAGCTATACATCTTCCAACATAAATATATGACTTTGCTGATGTTTCAGAACTCCAGCAACACATTCCAGGGCAAGTGGCAAGCATTTGCACTCTTTTGCAATCTCTGCTAATAACCTCGAACTACATTTTTGATCATCCTCATAAAACCCGAGCTTTTCATGGAAGAAATATAGTGCTTCTACTTCAATTAAGGTTTCCATTTGACAAATCAGTTTAGCATCCATTCCCGAGAGAACATGCCTGTTTCGAGAAGTCAAAAGAATAGTGCATCCTTGTATTCCTAACTCCTCCAAGTCGAGATATTGCCAAATATCATCGACAACTATAAGGATTCTTTCCTTTTGGTTAATCTTCTACGTAGTACAATTGCTCTAGCGGGTAAGGACTTCTCCTCCAATTTCAAACCCAAATTTTCAGCTATCTCACTTTGGAATTTGTCCTTCTCTATATGCTGACTGACAGTTACCATCACACATTTATCAAACAGCTTCTCCTCGTCTCTAACCCTATACATGACATTCTTAGCCAAAGTGGTCTTTCCAATGCCTCCCATCCCAAATATCCTCACTATCTTTACTTGTCCTTGTCTCAATGTTGCCATGATATCTTCTTCAATTGTTGATCTCGATTCAAACTTACGCATGTCCATAAATAAATCCATTTTCCTACAGAAATTAATAAAACCCATATTTTTCTCAATTCAAGCACAATTAATTAAAGTTGAATAAATAAATCATGAGATCAACGATAAAATTAGGCAATAAAAGCTCACTAAATTCATGCAATTTTCACCCGAATCAATATTGTTGGGGAAAGAATAGAAAGATTATCTTGGGGGTTGGGGATACCAATTTATTTCTTATATATATTTGAATCATACACGAAATCAAAATATTAATTCAATTATATTTAGTGTATATGAGAAACATTAAAAATATGTGAAGATAATATTTTTGCCCTAGATATTACACCTGTTATTATTTTAGTTCAGTAGATTTTCACAAATTAAAAATAAATCGGAGGTGAAGCATTTGATTGACGGAACAAACGATCTGGCATCAAATGTAACAACTCCTATTGCTGTACAAAAATTATAAATTAAAAGTTCAAAACCTATTTTTAATTTGTAGAACTCTGTACATCTAGAACTACAATTAACTTAAATGAATAATAGTCTTAATTAATTAACCCGAGTATATTTAGGAGGGGCATATCAGTGCTTTCAAAACCTTCATATAAATTTATGAGCTCTGGAAGATCTCGCAAAAACATTCCTTCCAATCTTGGGAAAGCAATATGAGGACGGCTACTTTGTCCAATAATTTTTTTTCCATAATTTTCGTCTTCATTAAGACCACATCTCTACCTGCAAAAACTCTTCAACTTGGGTAGGCCAAAGAGTGCTAACCGTACCAAATGCGGAAAAAACACTTCTTTTTCATGCAAATACTCATCAGTCACTTCAATCACTTGGGACAGCATTGCTCAATCACATAGCTATATTATTTTTTTATTTGGGGACTGAGTGGTGCATTTTCCCTGTCAAATAAATATTAATAAATTGGTTATGAAATTATTAAATTAAATGGTTCTTCCATATCATTCATTCATTTTAGTAATTAATTTCTACTATTATTTTTTGGAAGAAGCAAAATTTTATTAATTTGAGCAAAAGAATTGCTCTAATATGTACAACACACCTTCCTCTCTATAATTACTACTCAAGCTAACGTTTTGATACAAAGGTAAGGTTCATTAAGCCAATCATAGAAAGAAATACCAAATCCTCTATTCTTAGCTCTAAACCATGTCCAAACATTAAGCTTAATTTTGTCAAGAATCTCCTTCCAGCTGGTTTCTATACCATTGAACATTAAGTTGTTTCTTGCCTTCCATAGTTGCCAAACTGTTCCAAGCCATAAATTTCTACTATTATTAATATATTAAAACTTCACATGACAACTTTATTCTTGTTTTGATGAGATCATGCATATTATGAAAATGTTAAAATTATCTATCTGTCCAAAATATACATATATTTTTGTGATAATACCACAAAATACCCATTTTGAACTTCTCAAAATTTATTTTACCCACATCTAACTTAAAAACTTTTTTATACCCACCTTATAATATAAGACCTATATACCCTTATAAAATGGGTATAAAAAAGTTAATATCTTTAAATTGGGGCCCACTTTATCCTTATAATCACACTATCCTATAGGTGTTAGGTTTGACTTTGTATTATAAATATTAGAGTGCAAACTATTCAATATATAATTGAATTTTATTTATTTATAACTCTATAATTTTATCAATTAATATTTAATTAATTTGTGCACATGAATAAGTAGAAGAACCAATATGGAATCAACTAACCATCTTGTTTATTATTCCATCATTCATATGTTATTTTAATCTATTTCAAATATTTTGTACTCCCTCCGTCGCAAAACTACTTTCACATTTTCCTTATTTGGACGTCCCAACTCTTCTTTCATACACCTAAAATGGAAATTTTTCTCTCTCACAAAAGTCTACAAAACACACTTTTTCTTATTTTATTATTTAACTGTACACTCACATATTTACTTTTCCTTAGATCGCGTGCCCGAAACTACAATGAAAGTAGTTCCGGGACGGAGGGAGTATTTTTTAATTAGTATTTTTGTATAAAAAAATTATTAATTAATCACTGATTCGATACGCGATTAATAAAAATTAAAGTTTATAATTAAATTTTTTTAAGACAATTCGGTAGAGATTTAAATTTTGATCTAATTTTGATGTGGATAATGCTCTCGTGTTAATTAAATTTTAATAGATATATTTTCAAACATCACAAATTAAATATTTTTATATAATTTAAAAAACTATAGTATTCATTAATTTGCATTAAAATTTAACTTTTATATTATAATATTCATT
The DNA here is from genome assembly GCA_026898435.1 of Prunella vulgaris. NCBI lineage: Eukaryota > Viridiplantae > Streptophyta > Magnoliopsida > Lamiales > Lamiaceae > Prunella > Prunella vulgaris. Next base: position 57,315 of record JAPKLY010001082.1, read on the forward strand.
AATATGCACTGTACATTAAAATAGTCTAAATAAAAAATTCAATTATCACATATGTATGATAAAAATATTATAATTAGTTAATTTATTAAAATTATATGTTTTACAACTTCATTGTTATTTATTATTATATAATATTTAATAATGTTAAATAATATAAATATCAAATAGGGTGGGATAGGGTAGGATAGGGTGGAGTGAGGTGGAATAACTAGATGATGATGCTTGTGGGCCATATGGGTAAAAAAAATTGTTTGAAAATGAAAATGGATAGAAAAAGTTATTTATATTTGAAGTGGAAAATGGGTATTTTGAATTGTCTCCCTATATTTTTAATGGATATATAATTTTATTCGTCCACAAACACACCCTCTAAATAAATGTTTACTTTCTAAATAGAAGAACACATTTATCTAAGTAATTTTATTGTTTTTAGGGGCAAATTTAAAATGATATCTAATTTGCAAATAAAATAAATCTTTTTTAAAAAAACAACTATTCCTATTAAAAGATACACATAAAATGCAAATATTTTTTTTTACAAGGAATAATTTTAAATTGGTATATTTCTAAAGCACTATTTTCAAATAATAGAGTTATTTTTTTTGTATATTGTACCAATTTAAAAATAATATTTTAAAATATATATACTATTTTGTAACTATTCCTTCTTACAATGATATTTTGTCAATTATATATATACCTTCACCACCTCTATTTCGTCTGTCTCCTCTTGATCTTCACTTAAAGTTGTTTTTTTCTAATCAAATAATTAGCGTTGCATCAAATCAGAATGAAATGAAATGAAATTAATTAAAAAGAGTAATAACTAAAGTAACATAGTGTCATGGTAGAAACACAATATTACTTCAACTTTTGTTCACATTGATGACAAGGTAATTCATTCTTGTAGCCATTTTCAAAGTATTACACAATAGAAATTAAACTGAATACAAGTGTTGGAGAAAGAATTAAGAAATGTTAATCGCATGTTCTTACTTTTTGTTCAAAGAAGTATTGTTGCAACGCAATATTCAGATCTCCAATGCCAACAAGTTTGGGAAAAATGTTTTTTTAGGACCGTAATTATAGGGTAGTTGGAATTTAAGGACAATATGTTTTCGAGGTTGGAAAAGTAGGACAATATGTTTTAAAGCTTGGAAAAGTAGGACAATATGTTTTCAGGCTTGGAAAAGTAAGACAATAACTTTGGAAAAGTAGGAAAAGTAGGACAATAACTTTGAAAAGTTGTAAATCTAGGCCAATTTTTCAAAGTTATTGTCCTACTTTTCCAAAAGTTATTGTCCTACTTTTCCTATGAGTGTACAATATCATAACAAATGTGGAAAAGTTATGAGTGTTTCGAGAATAGGTGTACTTACAGATTCCAAGCTAAATTTTTCCATTTCAGTACAATATCAATCTCTATTTTTTTTAATGATGGCAATTCCAGAGCACACCTCCATTCACAAAAAATCTTCAACTTGGGTAGCCCAATGAGAGATAGCTCTTCGAGATAAGGAAAAACAAGAGTCTTTTCATGTGATTCATCAACCTCCATCACTTTTACCAAATTCTTGCACCTTACAATTCTTAATTTTTTGAGATTGATTAGAATAGGGGCTATTGAAGTTGAAAATAAGCAGCTAATCTTGTCATGTCCTTCTATACATAACTTCTCAAGTCTAGTAAAGTTGTCTATTGGAAATGAAATACCCACAACCTGCAAATGAATTATGTACGTGATTAGTTAAGTGAAATACACTATTTCTGAAATAAAGTAATTCCTCTCTCTTTTTTGTTTATTTAACTTTTCAGCTATATATATATATATATGTATATATTCTTGCAGAAAAAATCCAGCTGTGAGGGGGGGGGGGGGCCTTTACAATTTATTTCATATATACACGAATGCAAAACAATAATTCAATTATATTTAATGTATATAGAGAAAAATTTTAAAAATATGTGAAGATGATATTTTAGCCCTAGATATTACCCTTATTATTATTTTAGTTAAGTAGATTTTCACAAATTAAAAATAAATCTAGCTAAAGGAGGACGGAAGAAACTCTGGCATATCAACGCCAACCAAATGTCACATCTCCTGTTGTTGTACCAAAATTATAAAGTTAAAAGTTAAAAAACTATTATAATTTGTAAAACTCTACCATAGAACTACAATTAGAATATGGATATATAACTTATATGAATAATAGTCTTATTAGTTAACATGTGTGGTACATATATACCTGTTTGTTGGTTTCTCCTGAAGTGGTGGTAGGAAAAAGACCTTCCATGTTTGGGCAACAGATTAACTCCAGTTCAGTTAGTAGTGGCATATCAATGCTTTCACAACCTTCATAGAAATTTATGAGCTCTGGAAGATAGTACAGGTACATTCCTTCAAATCTTGGGAAGGCGATATGAGCACGGCTACTTTGCCCAATAATTTTCTTTCCATTTTCGTCTTCATTCCAGTTGCAAAAACTCTTCAACTTGGGTAGGTTCCTCATGAACAGCGTTGTCAAATGCGGAAAAATCACTTCTTTTTCATGCGAACACTCATCATTCACTTCAATCACTTGTACCATCTCCGTGCACCTTCCAATGGACAGCGATGTTAGCCTATCAAGATTTTGAGCCATTGAAAACGAAAATAAACTCTTCAACTTCCCTAAATCTTCTATTCTTAAATTCAAAAGTTGAGTGAAGGAGCCAATGAGTATTTGGGTACTGAGTGGTGCAGTTTCCCTCAAGTTGTCAAACATTGAAACCTGCGCGCAATTAAAAAAATATTAATAAATTGGTTAAGAAATTATTTAATTAAATTTTTCTTCCATATATATCATTCATTCATTTTATTAATTAATTTCTACAATTAGTAATATATTAAAACTAGATCACATGACAACTTTATATATTTAATTAGTGCAAAAATCTTAATTATGTAGAAGAAAGTAATAATTTAAATGGGAAAATTAGGCTATTATATTTATGAAATTGTAAAATTAGGACATTATTTTTACAAACTTACAAAAATAGCTCATTATCTTTTATGTTTGAAAATCCTAGGTCAAAATTTATTTGTTTTGTCAAATAAATCAAATTTTATGTAACACGTATATTATAAAAATTTGGCCTAAATTTGTAGGAAAAGAAATAATAAATAAAAATAGTATTCTAGTTTTGCATGTTTGTAAAGATAGTGTTCTTATTTTACAAGCCTAAAAAGATAGAGCCTTAAATTTTGCAAATATCCATAAGATGGTATCCTTAAAAAAACCCAATTTAAATGATATGCAAAATAGGAGAAATAGTGTTGCTACAAACCTTTTGCTTGCAAAGTAGTTGTAAAGAATAATCATCACCACCAAAACTAGCATTAAGTTGTGGGCACCCTGTGATTTGTATAACAATTGGCAGAGGGAATTCGATGCTTTCAATTCCTTGATAGAAAACTTTGAGACTTGGAAGTTCTTCTAGTTCAAGTGTCTTCAACTTTGGGAACGTTATTGCGGTGGCATGCTGACTTCCATCTCCAATATCAATATTCTTTTTATCGAATACTTTCTCCATCATATCACAGTCTGAGATTTGAAGATGTTCTAGTTGTGGAAAGCAATCCTTCGCTACTGATAATGGAAATAGATTCAGTAGTCTATCACAGCCAAAGATATAAACGGAAGAAAGGTTGGTGTAAAGTGAATTTGGGGCATCACATATGATCTCTTCTAAGTTGTCAACATCCCATAAATATATACTCTCCAAATGATGAGTAAAAGCAATTGATGATATTCTTGAGCAGTTTTCTAACCGCAAATGCCTTATATCTTGAGCTTTTCCCAGATCCAAACAATTTGAAACATTGTCGTCTAAGTACAAACATTTAGCATTTGCTATATATTCCAGAATCCATTTCCCCAACGTTATATCTACCGGAAGGTGGACACGCATTACTTTCCCAAACTCATTCGGTTTCTTTATTCGGTACCATGAGATATCTGGAATATCACCAACTTTAATGTAGTATTTCTTTATCTTTGGCGACAGACTTATCTGTTGGGCTGCTAAAGTAAAATCCTTCACTTCAATCTTCAAGCACCTGAGATTGGAGAGACACTCTAGTTCACTCAAACACACATTATCCTCAACTTCCCATTCATCAAAGCTCTTAACTATCTCCAGCTCCTCTAATTATTTTTTATGGAAAACACATTGAGCTTATTCATTCCTTCAAAAGAAATGCCACTGTCTAGCTCATTTGGAAAAGACAACCCTTTAAGAAGATCATTTCTATGCCCCAGATGAGTAGACATCCAAAATGGAACTACCACCGCATTTAATAAAATGTTTCTTCTTTGAAGCAATGTAAATGGCTACATCTCGGTTAATATCATGCATTTTGACATGATGTTCATCCCGACCCTCCAACAACAAGAAACGAGTTTTGAGATCATGAACGATTTTGTATGTTCTGTTTCTTGTTTGCTCCAAATCACTAATTCCTTCAAGCAGTCAAATCCTCGAGCGGAATAACGTGATCTTCAGGTAAAAGGCAGCACAACAAGAATATGGATTTGAAATTCTCGCTGGGCAAGTGATCGTAACTTAATTTCAGGGGAGTGTAAACATGTTCAAGAACTTCTGGCAAATCTATGGGGCTGGCATTTTTCAGCTGTTGTAATACATCTTCCAACATAAATTTATTACTTAGCTGATGTTTCAGCACTCCAGCAACACATTCCAGGGCAAGTGGCAAGCATTTGCACTCGTCTGCAATCTCTGCTAACCTCGAACAACAGTTTCCATTTGACAAATCAGTTTAACATCCATTCCCGAGAGAACATGCTTGTTTCCAGAAGTCAAAAGAATAGAGCATCCTTGTATTCCTAATTCCTCAAAGTCGAGATATTGCTAGATATCATCGACAACTATAAGGATTCTTTCCCCGTTGGTTAATCTGCTATGTAGTACATTGGCTCTAGCTGATAAAAACTTCTCCTTCAATTCCAAACCCAAATTTTCAGCTATCTCACCTTGAATTTTCTCCTTCTCTATACGCTAACTGACAGCTACCATCACACATTTATCAAACAGCTTCTCCTCCTCTCTAACTCTATTCATGACATTCTTAGCCAGAGTGGTCTTTCCAACAACTCCCATCCCACATATCCCCACTATCTTTACTTGTCCTTCTCTCAATGCAGCCATGATATCTTCTTCAATTGCTGTTCTCGATTCAAACTTACGCGTAGGCCTTCCAGGCACCATTGAGGCGGGATGTCGGCGATCATGGGATACTGCCTTAATAGAACTGCGATCCTCCCGAATCTGCTTCATAGCTTTAGCTGTCTTGCAAACCTTTCTGCAAACAGAATAACGAGATAAACAGCAACGACCTTGCACTTGGGCCTCTAATACATTATTCTTTTGCTGGATCTCATTTACTTGTTTCAACCATTGATCAACATTAGGATCAATCGGCCGTGCATTGTTTTTAGCTGTGGCTACATCCATCTCGAGCCCTGCTTTTTCACGTTCAAGTTTCTCGGCTTCTTCTTTTAGGATTTGGAGGTTGCTACTCGAGCAACAGAGATAATTGAGCTGACGCTTGATTGGTGCAACAATGCACTTTCCAAGTTCAATAGCCGGTCCAAGAATTCCCAACACAATTGCCCCCACCATTTCCTCTGCTTCTTTTCTCAAATTTTGTTCCTAAGATGAAGTTCAAAGCAAAGTTATACTGAAGAATTGTGCTCACCTCTAGATCAAACATCCGATTCTCCAATAAAAATTGCATAGTAAGAAAAAACTAGAATGACTATAACTATAATTTATAAGTAAACTCTAGCATTAACTAGAACGAATAAAAGGACTAGAAACTAGAATTACAAATCTAGAACAAATCAAACAAGAAAGATTTGGAATTGGAATTTACATTAGCAATCTATTTTATGATACACATTCAAGCACAACGCAAATCAAAGAAATACAAATATCATTTGAAAAGTTCTTGTCCCAGTTGACTCCTCCACCCATCAAAATCATTTTTCCATTTCAATTGTCATAAGAATTGCTCGAGTTTCACTATTTACTTAACAGATATATATATATTCTGAGTATAGGTAATTTTTTTTATTTTAGTATTTTTTACTTTAGCCTCGTAGATATAAGTTTTTGTCTCAAAATAATGAGATCTGAAGTGAAAAATCCCAAATTTACAAATGTTTTATTAGATCTAAAACCAAAGAAAATTATCCGTACACATTTGCCAAAATTTGATGAAGATTTCTTGGAAAATGACTTTAAATGACGAAATATATATAGTCTTACATACCTTTTGTAGACAGCCTCCGACTTGAGAGTATTAAACACAATATAATTAAGCAGTACTGATACAAATCAAGAGCTATCCTGCAGATACGATGACATCAGTTATATTAATTATATGACGAATTAATTAATAATATAATTATAAAATGGAGATTGATAAAATGCAACGACGTACCCAAACTCAAAGAAACACAAAGTGATCAATAATGCACCCAAATGTGTAGAAATATTATTTGGCAGTTCAAGTTATCTTTCTTTATTTCTTTTTTTATTTTTGGTTGGGACAAAAATGATTACTTTCAAGTCATGATAATTTTGAGTGGCCGACAAAGACATGGAATAAAATTTATTATCTTATCTCTATAAGGTGGGTGGGACACGATTTGTTTTTCAGACCTATTGAGATTAAATATCAATTGAGATTGTTTAAAAATAAGTACATATTAAACATGATCGTACTCATTTGTCTACCAATTTTATTGTCATTTTTCGTAAACCAATCTTATTCCGCTTTCTTTTATGAAAATAAACTACACAAATAAAAATTTGAGCTCCATAATAATCTATTTTTTCTTTAATTTATCTAACTTTGTATTCCCTCCGTCCTGTAGAAATTTGCACCATATTATATAACATATTTATTTAAGAAAAATGTGTTTTATATATAAAGTAGTGACATATGAGCAAATATGTGTAAATTTGTGAGTGTGCACGCAAATTAATATTTTTTTTTTAGTAGTGTGCAAATTTGTGTGGGACAAAGGAGTATCATATATCCCTTTTAAAATGCAAAATCTTATATTCACCCAAGTGTATTGAATGCAATTAAATTTTGATTTTAATTTGATTTTTCAAAAATACACTTTAGTTAGTACACGCCGCACTATGTATTTTTTAGCAATTGAAATATTAGTGAGTTGTTCTTGAGGTATTACTAACTTATTCTTCGGGTATTCCAAATTTCTTCGTGGGGTATATTAGTAAATTGAGGTATTAGTGAGTTATTCTTAGGATATTATTTAGATTTGATCTTGTGGTACAATTTAAATTTGTTCTTGGGATATTGATTAGTTGTTCTTGGAGTATTACTCAATTTATTCTTCGGGCTAATGTGTGCTTCTCATCATTAAATAGGTACTGCTCTATTAAACCAAATAATTGGGCTTTTGAATTGGGTTAACAAATTTAATATCAATTGGGCTGAAAATAAATGAATTTTGGACTAATACCTTCTTCACATTTCCGTACGCGAGGCGGTTACGGCTTCGGAATTCAGTATGTCTGTTGGCGATTTCAGATTTCCAGCGACTTGGACGGGGCTCTTCGGCGGCAAGCAATCGATTTACAGCGGCGTGTGAGTTGAGGCTCGACTGTGGCGGCCTACGGCTGGGCAGATTCAAGGTACGGCAGCGACGAGACGTGTGCTTGAGATCGATCGACGGCGGTGCAGCAGTTTCCGGCGCGAGTTGCAGAGGTTTCGGATCGGCGGATTCCGTCTCCAGCGAACAGGTGGTTGCGGAGGAGCGGCGCGGTTGGATGTTCGACGGCGGCTAGGAGGTAGGCGACGGGCGGCGATGTGGCGCGAGGTCTGATTCTCGAATCGGTGAGGCAGCTTCAACCCGGCTATGGCGTTTCGCCATTGATTCCGGCGTGTGGTCACGGGACGGCAAAGAGGACTGTTGACGGCGGGCAGTTGTGAGCGTTTCCAGGTTGAATCGCGACGAGGGGCAAGCTGTGGGCGAAGAAACTCCGGCGATGCAGAGGCTGTGGCGTGCGGCGGATCTCGAGCGGTTTCCGGTTGGAGCTGTCGATCAGCGGCGACAGAGTTCCGGTGGCAGAGCGTTTGAGAGGACAGGGATTGTGGAAGAGAGAAATTGTTGTACTCCTTCACCTTTCCTTCGGTCAAGAGTTGTGGGTCCCATTTTAAGAAAATGAAAGCATTTCTTCATTGTTTCCGGCTTGTAGAAATTGATAATAAATTCACAAATTCAATTATCTATATGAATAACAAAACACATTTCATTGTATAATGGATGAGTATCGACAATTAAGGTCCTACGTATATAAATTCTAAAAATTCATTTTTAAATGAGCACAAATTGATATAAATATAACCCTAATCAAGAATTTTTTTCCTTTTTAAATTTTAATGTTATGAATTCTATTAAGACTTTAAATTTAAAAATGATCACATGCTCATTAGAGGATACAAACTTATATGTCAATTGTGATGTGACAACAACATATAAACAAATTTAATTAAAAAATAATGATGGACCTCCTACTTATGTGTCATTATCAGAGTTTGAATCACAATTCGTCCCATAACTATGTGACAAAATAGATTTAGTCCAAAAATTAACTTTTTATCAGATTTAGTCCCAAATTTTCAAATAAGGTCCAATTTTAGTCCCAAAATTAACTTTTTTAATAGATTTAGACCCAAATTTTTTTATAAGGTCCAATTTTAGTCCCAAATTATTTTATAAGGTCCAATTTTAGTCCCAAATTAAAGGTAAAAAGTGAAATAATATTATATTTTACGAAATTTTTATATTATTTATATAATTTCATTAATTTTTTGTATTTATATTATTTCATTAATTTTTATATTAATTTTCATTAATTTTGTTAGTTTTTATGTATTTATATTATTTTTTATTTTAGATTTTACGAGTTTGTATTTATATTATTTCATTAATTTTTATATTATTTTTATAAAAAGTGTATTTATATTATTTCATTAATTTTTTGCTAATCAATTTTTTTTACATATATTATGATTTTTTATATTCACTTTTTACCTTTTATTTGAGGCTAAAATTGGACCTTATAAAAATTTTTGGGACTAAATCTAATAAAAAATTAATTTTGGGACTAAAATTGGACCTTATTAAAAAATTTGGGAATAAATCTAATAAAAAGTTAATTTTGGGACTAAATCTATTTTGTCAAATAGTTATGGGACGAATTGTGATTCAAACTCGTCATTATGACATTGGTGGTTGACATATAAGTTTGTGCTACCAAAAGAAATGTGATCATTTTTTTATCTATACTTATTTGGTATCGTAATTGCCTTTATTTTGTTTGAAATTGTATTTGGACTTGTAATTTTTATTTTATTCTATGAATTTTTAATTCGTGTTTTTCGACAATTAGAAGATATAAAATAAGTTTGTGGATTTGCAGAAGTATATTATGTTATATTGTATTTATAGTACAACTTATTTATTATCTTCATTTTCTTTAAAAAAAATTGAAATGGACTGAACTAGTCCATTAGTTTGCGACCTAGATAGAGTTGAGTTGAATATTATTTCTACAGGTCTTTTGTAAAAATCAGCTGGACTCTCATAGACCTTACATATTGGAGTTCTGTATTATTGAGATTTTTTTATTTTTTTTTCTCCCATCCTTCCATTTATCCACACCTCTATTCTGTATTTTACATTAAACTTCAAATTTATTAATTGTAAAAATATTTCAATTGCTACAAAGATATGATCAATTTGGCATATCTTTGACAGATTCTTTAGATCCAAATAATATGAAGCGATGAGTTAGTTTTCATACTATACTTGTTGAATAAGACCTGCCCGAGAGATTGGATCGAGCTGGGCGGCACAGTTTGCCGACACTAATTAAAATGCCCTGCTCATGCATTCAAATTAGCAAGAGAAATGAAAAATAAAAAAAATATAATAATGGAACTTGTGTATTTTGCATTCGACTTTCCAACAAAAAACTGAAATACTGTTGAGATGTTACTCGCATATGTAAATTTGAAGTACTACACCAATTATTTAATATTTATTTTTAATATTATATATTTTAATTTAAATTAAATAATAAAAATTTATACAATATATAAAATAATAAAAGTGATTAGCCTTATGAAACATTTTGGATTTTGCCCCTTCACCTTTTTTATCTTGAGCAATTTCATCCTTGCCTTTTTTGATACTTAAATTTATCTAATTAAAATTTTCTCTGGCTTTTCTCTTTATTTGTCATGATTTAATATATGTATATTGTTCCATCTTTATATACTCTCAAATTTTTTTTAAAAATTAATGTGTTAACACCACGTTCTTCTATTTCTGCCTAATGCCACAAAATCATTTTGTTTGAGAATTCCTGCATTTTTATTCAAAATTATTTAATTTTTTAATCTCAATTCTATATTTGTACAAATTAATCTAGACCGTTAATTTTAATAAGAATAAATAAATTAAAATTGATTTATTCAATCAAATCTTTAGAAATATTTTTGTTATACTTTTCCATATACATCTTTTGCAATCTTAATCTTGACTGTTAAGAATTAATCTCCATGACCTATGTTAAGCAATTCAAAAAGAAAAAAATTTAGGCTCCGTTTGGTAGGGTGAAAAAATTAATATGTAATGTTGAGATTTCAATTATAAAGTGTGATATATGTTTTAAATTTTAGTGTTTGGTAGTTCATATATAAATGTAGATTATTTTTATATTGTTATTTGGTAGGGTGTAGTTATTATAATTTAATATTTAATTTTAATGATTTAATTTTTCTTTTAATGTTTGGTAAGGAATATAATTATAAAAATATTTTTTTCCGATAGCATATCAAATCCCCTTCTACAGTCCTCAACGCAGAAACCCTCCCCCACCGCCTCAATTCCCATTTCAACGTCTTCTTCTCAATAAACTGCCTCAATTCCCATTTCAACGTCTTCTTCTCCATTTCTTGAGAAGCAGTAAACGAATACTTGAAACAATTTTTCAATTCTTCCCTATTTCTTCCCTAACATTTCTCTTCCCTACTCTTCTTCCCCAATTCTTCATGGAGTTTTCATCGTCTTCTTTCCTAATTCGCGCATCATTTACGCAACTCGGTTCGCAGAAAAGCGATAATTCACTTCGGCAGCCGTCGTCTCCGACTTCTGTTTGTAGCCGTGCTTACTGCAGACATGCTTCTCTGTTCTCTCTACCACGTCTGAGATCATTTGTTGCCTACGACTGTGGTGGCGATTTTTTATGAGTGGTGTCGAATTTGGTGGTGGTTGTGTTGAATTTGGTGTCAATGGCTTGAATTTGGTGGTGGTTGTGTTAAATTTGGTGTCGGTGGTGTTGAATTTGGTGGTGGTTGTGTCAAATTTGGTTTTGGTGGGTGTTGAATTTGGTGGTGATGGTATCGGATTTGGGTGGTGGTGGTGGTGGTGTCGAATTTTCCGGCTATTAAAAATTATTCCCGGGCATCTTCTACTATTTCCGACATCTTTTACTATTTCCGGCCAATTCACCATTCACTGTTCATTTTCCTTTATCTCATGTACTGTTACCAATTTATATGGAATACCACCTATTGGGCGAGATTCAATATACACATGTAACAGTGAAATTGTTGTTAAAATCAGTAGTACAACTCTCAACCCGTGACGGGTCGAGAGAGTTCTACTACTTGTTACCAAACGGTGTAATACATATAAAAACACCCCTTATCTAACCTTATTTAACTTACCAAAACGCAGCCTTATATGAAATTATCTCATAACTTTTAACAAAAATATTATCATTTTTATTTAAACTTTTTTAAAAATAATATTTTTTTATTAATAAATGCAGATCACATGTTATGTGACGATATCATGTCAAAAACTCATTCCAAACCAAAATCGGTATGTTGTCATCCTTAATAATTTGAATCATTTCAATACTACATTATATATCAATTGATGTTGCGTGAAATTATCTTAATGTGAGGTCAAACATAATTCGGAAAAGATATTTTAACACTCTAAGAGGTGTGAGCATTAATTTGTGAACTGTCACCTTCCATAAAAATATTATTGATAAACGGAGTTTTTCAATGAATTTAGCACTCAAATACATGCCATTTAATTAAATATCATGTTCGTTTATAGATTAAAAGATGTGATATAATGAGTTCTTGAAGAATAGCACAACAAGTGTTATTTCGAGTGTTTTCAGGTAAAAACGAGCATTAATAGTGAGTGCAAAATAATTCAAAGCCATGACATTTGAAGCTCATTTAAAGGAGGGTAGCAACGAATCAAGAATTGAGTAAATCGGAGTTCAAAAACACAAGTTATGAAGAAAACGGTAAAGAGCTACGGTAGGAGGCGAAAATCAAAGAAAATTAGTTATCTTGGTACAATACAAACAACTGTTGGTACAAGCATTTGAGTGGGCGTATATTCTGCAAGTTCATTGACAGAAAGTTGGATTCACAAGTGGAGATATAATCAATTATCAAAGTATTCCTAATCAGCCCAAATAAGATTACATTATCACAAGCCCAAACAATAATAATCTCTGCGCACGTGATCTCCTTCAATAGATATTGAGATATACTTTTTGGAAGTTAAGATTTATGTGCCAAAATTTAAGGATTGGAGATTGGAAAATCACAGGGAAATCATATAGAGAGATACGAGGAATATTTCCACAAATAAAAATCTGGGATCTTACCTTATAAAAGAGGGACGAGAGATTAAGAGCAAGGGAGCAGCAGTAAGGCACACAGCAGGCGAGCAGCAGTAAGGCACACAACAGGTACGAAGCAAAAACAGAGGAGAAGGACGTGAAGCACGACATCAATCAATAAGTTAATCATTTTATGTTATTTTACATATGAATTCTTCTAGCTAAACTCTTTTGAGATTCTAGGGCATGAAATTAGTTTAGAGATTTTCGTTATATGATTGGTTTTTTTATTTAATTTACGTTCCAATAATTGTTCGAGCATCCTTTTATATTGTGATTCGATTATTAAGTACACGTAATTGAATTGTTTGATGAATTGTTTGAGCCCGAGAGGGATATCATGCTGTTTAGATCATAGGATTGCTTGATTTGTTTATTCTACTTGATTGAGAAATCGGTGATAAATGAAGGGAGAATATAATCTTAGGACTACAGGAGTTAATTATTTCAAAGTGAAGTAGAGATTACAAACCTTGAAAATTAATCTACGGGTTAATGAGACCGAGAGGTAATTTAATCTAATTACGTGATTACTCTCACATGCATTGATATATGTTAAATTATTTATTCAAACTATCGTATGCGAATTGATCTAGATGAAATCATATGTCCTAGAATCTACTCTTTTATTATTGGTATTTTCTCATAAAACTCTTTGTTGCTTGAATAGAATTTAGAATTACAGATTATTTTCGATTAGACGTATTTTTCGTGTTGAATTTATTAAAACCAATTACTCAATTTGTGATTATCTAGATAAAGATCTGGTTAGAAAAGTTGTGGTACTCACTTAGTCTAGTCCTTGTGGATACGATACTCGTGCTCGCCTATATACTATAAGCTACGCCGTTCACTTGCGGTTAAGCAAAAAATTATTAGCGAACAATTATCAATTTTTATTAAAATTTTATTACTTTAAATTAAAAATGATAATTTTTTATTAATAAGTGCAAGTTTCATAGGTTTCACCTTGACCTGTTACGAGACCGGTAAGAAATATTAAAAGATACCATTAAATAATTAGGGTCAAACAAAATCTGCCTAGAAAGGCAAATTAATGAATTGTCATGACATGAAAGGTCTCTTATAAGTTTCTGTTATATATATATATAAATTATCATGCCCTTGGGGTGTGTAAGTCCAAATGTGCCTGATGGAGAATAAGACACAGCGGTGATTGTTGATGGAATAACATGAGCCAGCGTTCCTAATAAGAAATTTCAGCAGATGATATTGATAATTAAAAGAATACTCCCTCCATCTTATAAAAATTTGCATATTTTTCTTATTTGTACGTTCTATACAAATTTGCACACTATTAAAAAAAATTGATTTACGTGCACACTCACAAAACTATATAGATATTTATCCATATCTCACTACTTTATATATAAAATATAATATTTTTTATAAAAAATGTGTCATCCTGTAAGGTGCACGAAACGGAGGATATATAATAAATATTGTGCTCAAACTTCTCCAAACCACTCTCTAAATCACAATGTTGATATCAATAACATAACTCTGTTTCAATGAATAACATAAGTAAAGCTAAAGT
>JAPKLY010001083.1:0-71693 GCA_026898435.1 Prunella vulgaris
GCACAGCTCCACCTAAGCTGGACGACCACCACACCGGCGACCTCCACCACTCCGGCGACCTCCCTCCACTCTGACGACCTTCAGCAAGCTACCCCCTCCGAAACCCAAAAATGGCTAACACTCGAGCCGCCAAGGGACAGGCCTCCGCAGCTGCGGGAAGGTCTAAAGCGGGTGATCAAAACCAGGCCGAGGTGGAGACCTCACGCCAGGTGGTGGAGACATCACAACCACCTCCCCAGAAGAGCACCGCAGCTCCGCGACCTCCGCGAGTTGCGGTGACCCAGGAAGACTTGGCCCCCGCTTTGAGGGACCTGGTCAGCAATCCTGACGAGCTCCAACGCACCATCGCGACCCTACAGAGGTTGCAACAGCGACAGCAGGACGAACTCGCCCTGGTACCCAGGCGAGTTCCAGCTGCCGAAGCCCGAGAGCAGACCAGGCCCACTCAGGGCACCCAGAACAGAGGGGACTACAGCGTACTCCCCACCGAGCAGGAGGCTAGCTCGGCACAAGCCCGCCAGCGTAGGGAGAGGACTGGTAAGGCCAAAATGGTGGAGGAGGGTCCCGCTCCTTACACTGGAAGGGAGTCGGCCTACACCGGGGCGTCTGGCACCCACCAATCTCAAAGGAGGGAAGTCCTCCAAGGCCGTCTGGGCATGAGATACGGGGAGAACGAGCAGACGGCGGCCCCAGCTGTGTCCCATGGGGACTCCGACCAGCAGCCACGCAGATCAGCCCATGAGAGGCTGAGGAGGCCCGCCACCAACCGACTGGGCCCCCACGGCGGATGCCAATTCCAGCCCGCCACTAAGAGGTCACCCTAGAGTGAGGCGCCTCGGGCACGTGCGTCCGCGAGACGCACAACCTTTGAGCAGCCTCCGCCGGAGGTGACCCGTGATGACGAGCTGGCCTCACTAAAGAGGGCCGTTGAAATGCTACAAGCGCAGGTAGCAGCCAAGTCTGGCGGACCTGACACCACGGCTCTCCCCACATCTCCATTGGCACCCGCCATCCTCCTCGCACCGGTCCAGAAGAAAATCCAGTTCCCGGTAATGTCCGCGTACGAGGGCGAACCTGACCCGAAAGTCCACCTGGCCAAGTACGCGGACTTCATGATTTCGGTTGGCGCCACCGATCCCACCCAGTGCCGTAATTTCCCACTGACCCTAGGGGATCGAGCTCACCGCTGGTTCTCTTCACTCGCCCCGGGGTCAATCTGCTCATTTGGCCAACTCTCACGGGAGTTCCTGGCCCACTTCTCTGGGTTCGGTTCCTACCTTACCCAGAAGCACCGACTCGCCAACATCCACCAAGGTGAGAATGAGACCGACCAGCAGTACCTGGAAAGGTTCGACAAAATTCTGCTGGAAGGCGAGCCGGTAAGCGAGGATACTAAGGTCGTCGCAGCGATGGCCGGACTCAGGAGGGGCACCGACCTCTGGAAGGAGATGCACCTCGCATGTCCCAACACTTACAGCGAATTCCGCCACAAGGCGGGGGTGTTTGTGGCTATGTAGGAGGCACTACTGAAAGAAGTTGGTGCCCACGAGGAAAGGAAGCCCTACGGGAAGAAGTCCGGGGGCACCTACAAAGCTCCCCGGAACTTAAAGGCCTTTGGCGAGGGAGACGAGCTCAAAGAAAAGCTCAATCAGGTCCTCACTGTCTCCGTTGACCACGTCTTTACTGCCGTCAAAGGCAAGGCCATGCTGGAGGAGCCAAGGCGGATCCGCCAGGACCGCACGAAGCTCAACCCCAATAAATTCTATGCCTACCATCAGGCCATCGGCCACTTCACCAGCGAGTGTCGTGACCTCCTCAAGCAACTCTGGAAATTTTACAAGGATGGGAAGCTGGCCGAGTTCGTGAAGAAGGCCCCAGCTAAGAGGCCGAGGTTCGAAAGGAGGGCTACCTCCGATGACGAGGAGGAGGAAGCGGACCAACCTGGTCCCCATAACAGGCGGAGGGCACCTCCCCAACCTCAGAAAAACATGGAGCCCACCCGGGAACTCTTGGTTCTCGAGGAGGAGATCGGAGCTGCAGGAGGTCTCCAGGACGGGGGATCCTCCATATCCAGGAGAAAGAGGAAGGCCGAAATCCGGGCCATAAACCAAGTCCAGGAGGGCAGCTCCGGCCCCAGGACAGTCTCGCGGCTTACTGACGGGCTGACATTTTCCTCGGCGGACCTGGAAGGGGTACTGATGCCCCACAACGACTCGTTGGTGATAACCGCCAACATCATGAACGTCCGAGTTCACAGGCTGCTTGTGGACACCGGTGCATTCACCAACATTCTCTTCAAATCCACCTTGGATGCCTTAGGTGATTTTGAGTCGTATCTGGAACCTAGCAATGCTAGGATAGTGGGGTTCGGAGAGGCTGTAACCGTCCCCCTAGGTAGCATTAGGTTGAGAGTCCAGCTTGTATCGGCTGAGGATCCCGAAAGGAGACTGACTAGGCTCATAGATTTTCTTATTGTCGACCAGCAGTCCTCCTACAACGGGTTCCTTGGTCGCTCGTTTATTAATGAATTCAAAGTGGCATGTTCGACCTACTACTACTGTTTAAAATTTTCAACTCCAAAAGGTGCCGGAACTATAAAAGGTGACCAGAAAAAGGCCCGAGAGTGTTTACTCCAGATCAAAGATGGCCGGATCAAGAAGTCTGTTACACAGGTCCACATCCTCGAAGGAGACGAACAGATTCCTACAGACGAGCCAAACATCCTAGACGTCATCTCGGTTGAAACTGAGATGATGGAGGTAGGCGATCTTTCAGAAATCAACCAAGGCACTGGACCTGTGCAAGACACACAACCGACACCAATGGAGGACATGGAAGAAGCCCAAGTGCTGAGACCTGCGCAGAGGTCAGTACTTGCGCAGGTGCAACAACCCGCTCCCATGGAGGTGGTTGATGAAGCCCAAGGTGGGGGACCTACGGGAGGTCAAGAACCAACACCAATGGACGCTGACCCAACTCCCCAAGTCACCACACCATTCCAAGTTGACAAACCACCGGAGGTGCTCACAGCTGACGAGCCCGCACAGATGTCACAGGAAGAGTGGGACGAGTTCATCAGCGACCCGAGGTGGAAAAGTCAAAAGAGAAAAGCCACCCCCATGGAAGAGTTGACGGCACTCCCGGTGGACCCGGAAAGAGACTTAGAACTTTTCATCGGTTCTGAGTTACCTGAACTGTACCGATCAAGGATGGAGCTGTTCTTGATGACCAACCTGGACGTGTTTGCCTGGTCTCACGAAGACATGACGAGAATCCCGTTGGAACATGCTTGCCACAGACTTAACATAGATCCGACGAGGAGACCCGTACGCCAAAAGCGAAGAAAATATGGACCAGACAAGTACGCAACTCTGACTGTTGAGGTCGAGAAATTGTTAGGCAACAAGCTCATCAAGAAGGCCTTGTGTCCGCAGTGGGTTGCAAACCCCGTCCTGGTAAAGAAACACAACTGGACGTGGAGACTCTGCATCGACTTCAAGGACCTGAACAAAGCATGCCCAAAGGACAACTTCCCACTGTCTCACATCGATCAGCTGGTGGATAGCACCGCAGGCCATGAGATGATGACATTCATGGATGCTTTCGCGGGCTATCACCAGATAGCTCTACACCCAGATGACCAGGAACACACGGAGTTCTACACCAACAAGAACATGTATTGCTGGGAAAGGATGCCGTTCGGACTCATCAACGCCGGAGCCACCTACCAAAGATTGGTGAACAAAATGTTTGACCAACACATCGGCGAATCCATGGAAGTGTATGTGGATGACATAGTTGTCAAGAGTTTGAGAAAGGAGGACCACCTGGACCACCTAAAACAGACCTTCGACATACTGCGCCACTACAACAAAAAGACCAGCTTCGGCGTGCACTCTGGGAAGTTCCTGGGGCACCTAGTTAGCCAGCGTGGAATTGAGGTCAACCCAACACAGGTCCAATGCATAATCGAGATGGGTATACCCGATTCCGTCCAAAAAATTCAAAGACTAACTGGGTGCATGACGGCCCTGAACAGATTCATCTCCAGGTCTGGCGACCGGAATCGTCCATTTTTTGAGGCAATTAAGGCAAACACAAGGAGGTACAAAGAGGCGGCCAAAGCCAACAAGCTCCACCTCAAAAACCACTTCGTCTGGACAAATGAATGCCAACGAGCCTTCGAAGATATCAAAACATACCTGGCGGATACGCAGGTCTTGTCAAAGCCGATACCTGGAGAGAAGCTGTATCTATACCTAGCCGCATCAGGGGTGGCCATCAGCTCCGTCCTGGTCCGAGAAGAGGCGAAAACACACCTACCAGTGTACTACGTGAGTCAAGTCTTACATGAGGCTGAACTGAGGTACACCCCAACAGAGAAACTGACCTATGCACTGGTGATGAGTGTTAGAAAATTGAGGCCCTACTTCTTTGACCACCCGGTAGAGGTGCTGTTCCCTCTACGTCAAATATTACAACGCCCAGACACCGCCGGACGCCTGCTAAAATGGTCACTAGAGATTAGCCAATACGGTATAACCTACGCACCCCAAACAGTGATCAAGGGACAAGCACTCGCCGACTTCATCGTCGAGCTAACTTTCCCACAAGATCCGACGAGGGGACGTATAGCTCCGTGGCATCTCTACGTAGACGGATCATCAACCAGCATAGCAGCAGGAGCCGGCGTGGTCCTGATCAGCCCAGACAGACAAGTCTTCACCTCTGCAATTCGGTTCGACTTTCGAGCAACCAACAACGAGGCGGAGTATGAAGCGTTGATAGCAGGACTTAGGCTATCATTAGCTGTGGGGGCAACCAATCTTCAAGTTTTCGGAGATTCCCAGCTAATAATATCCCAAGTCCGGGGGGAATTTGAGGCAAAAGACAAACAGATGATGACCTACCAGAAGATAGCCGCGCATCTGATCTCGATGTTTACACAGGTTTACATCAATCAAATACCGCGGCTAGGAAACACACAAGCAGATGCTTTAGCCCGGCTAGCTACTAGCAACGGCGAAGCCGAATTCACGGAGGTTGTGATCACCACACTGAAAAACCCCTCGACGTCCGATTACAAGATAAATCAAACCTCGAGTGGGGGGCAGGAGGATAGTGAAGATGGTGAAGATTGGTGCACTCCAATCCAAAAATACTTAGCAGACGGAACAACCCCCGTGGACACCTGGAAAGCCAGCCGGCTAACAAAGCAAGCTGCCAAATATACACTGCTGGATGGCCAACTCTACAAGCGTGGATTCTCTCTACCACTGCTCAAGTGCCTAACTAAGAAGCAGGGGTCCGAAGTGTTAGAAGAAATTCACGAAGGGATTTATGGGAGCCACGCTGGGGGGCAAGCACTGGCATACAAGACGAACAGGCAGGGCTACTACTGGCCCACTCTTCGCAAAGATGCCATCAGCTTCGCTCGAAGGTGCCAAAAGTGCCAACTTTTCGCACCTAACATCCACTCCCCAGCTAACCAGCTGAAGTCGGTGTTCAGCCCATGACCTTTCGCGAAATGGGGAATCGACTTGATCGGCCCATTTCCACCTGGTAGAGGCGGTGTAAAGTTTGCTGTCGTAGCAGTAGACTACTACACTAAGTGGGCTGAGGCCGAAGCTCTCACAACCATAACCCAAGAAAGGATGATCGTCTTCATTTGGAAAAACCTGATCTGCAGATTTGGACTCCCACAGTCGGTCGTCACTGATAATGGAAGACAGTTCGACGGGCAGAAGTTGAGGGACTTCTGCAGTTCATGGAATATCAAGAAGCACTACTCAACTCCATATCATCCCCAGTCGAACGGCCAGGTTGAGGCGGTGAACAAGATTCTGAAACACATATTGAAGCTCCGCCTCGAGGAAAAGAAAGGGAGCTGGGCAGACGAACTCCCGGAGGTCCTATGGTCTTATAGAACTTCCTATAGGGCCAGCACCGGGGAGACCCCGTTTGCCCTAGCCTTCGGGACTGAAGCCGTAGTCTCGGTTGAAGTCCAGAACAAGACTTGGAAGGTGGTGGGCTATGATGAAGAAAAGAATGATGAAGCCTTGGCAGTAGAAAAAGATCTGATCGAAGAGACTAGAGCTTTGTCAGAAATGAAGAACGCCACCTACAAGCGTAGAGCGGAAAAGTATTACAACTCTCAGGTCCGAGACCGAAAATTCAAGGTCGGAGACCTGGTGTTAAAGAAGAAATTGATGGCCCCACCAGGTGTATTCGGTTCAAACTGGGAAGGACCATTCCGGGTCACCGCAGCCTGGCCAAACGATACATATTATTTAGAAGACGCAGAAGGCAAGGCTTCGTCATACACCTGGAGCTCGACACATCTAAAAAAGTTCTACCAATAGACTAGAATCCTGTAATAGACTAGTCAAAAGTTTGCATCGGAAATGTCGATGGCAACCGATGTAAATAACGTTACTGTAAAAAGTCAGAAAATTTGCAAAGTCAGAGAAATTCAAAAAATTCCCAAGTGTTTGGACCTGTGCAGCTCTCCAACCGGGCGAGCTGCACCAGGTCACCCACTGCTCCAGAGAGCTCGCCGAGCCCAGCTCGCCCACATGCTCAAAAATCCTCAATGCGCAAGGACCAAGGTCCCAAACGTTGTAATTAAATAGCTCGAAGGCAAAGGCCAAAGTGCCCAAGGTCGCGAAGGTACCCTCCTTAAAGGGTTGCTAAGCACCTATTGCCATAAGTTAGAAAAATTCGCAAAAAAGACGAAGAAACGTCTAAGGCAAGGTTCATGAAACCCAATGGTCCAACGTGAATCAATCGAAGTGCAGTTCACCGTCCTAAGTGGTCTAAGATGAACGATTCGCGGCCCTAAGTGGCATAAGACGAAGCATACGCACTCTCAAAACAGAGGTACAATTCGTGGTCGTAAGTGACGTAAAACAAACGATTCGCTTCTCAAAGTAGAGTAAGACGAACAATTATGTACCAGAAAAATAAACAAGAACGAGCTATTTAGGAAATTATAACGTAAAAGCGCAAATACATAAAGGAAAAGAGTTGGGACAAAAAAATGCTCGACTTATATTCAAAAAGATACTTAAGAGATTTTCAAGCCAAAAATATGCTTGAAAAAATCCTAAGTATAAGTAGCTGTGCTGGCCACAAAGGCCGACCAGCTGGCCATCTTTGAACTACAAAAAGCTCCTTCTGGGCGAGCTGCACGTGCCTGGCGAGCTAAGTCTACTTGAACAAAAAGCAAAGGCTACAAAAATGGAGCTCCTTCTGGGCTAGCTCCGCAACCCGGCGACCTATCGTAACTTGGAAAATAAAAACTAAACTAATAAAGCAACAATAAAGAAGGCCTAGGGCTCGTGGTCGGCGACCTCTGGAGTAGGGGCGACCTGGCGGATGGGCATGGCAAGCTCGACATCAGAAGTGATATTCCCGGAGAGCTCGCTAGTGTCGAGCTCGCTGATGTTTATCATCGCATCCCCGCTGACCTCCTGCATCTGCTCCATTGTCGGCGGGGCCTCGCCTCCAGCATTCCCCTCGGCATCTTCAGTCTCTTGGGTGAGATTGGCAGTCAAGACCTGCTTCATCTGGATAATGTTGAACTTTTGACGAGCAGCGTCAAGATTGATCCCGTAGCCCGCGAGGTCTCCAATGTTCAGCTCCGTGCCGGGGGGGATCGAGGACTTCTCCAAGCAATCCTCAAACTCGCTGACGAGGGCTTCCCACTCACTGTCATTATTAATCCGCGCCCATTGGAAGGAGCGGATTACCTCAACAAAGCAGAGCACGAAGCCCTTGTCGGTGGCGACCACCTCGGCGAGCTCAAGTGCCTCGGGCGTGATGGTGGTGTCAGAACGGCTCCTGAGCTCGGTGATCTCCAGAGCCTTAGCGGTGACCTCTTCCCGCAGCTTACGGCACTCCTCCGAGTTCCCTCTGCTCTGATCACGGAGGAGCCCTACCTCAACCCAGGTCAGGGCGAGCTCCTCTTCCCGAGCGGCAATTATCCGGCGAGCTTCCTCCAGCTCGGCCTGTTGTTGGCGGAGGTCGGCCTGAAGTTTTTCTGACTTTCTGATAGCAAGCCGCTCCGCCTCCAGTGAGGCCTTTGCCTTGGTCTCTGCCCTCGCGAGCTCCTCGAGTGCTTTCTTCCGCTAGTCGCCCACCTTGGTGAGCGCCTTCTTCGTGTCATGGCGAGCTCTATCAGCGGCGGCGATATCATCGCTGACGAGCTGGGCCGCCGCCATTGCCGCACAGGCATAGTGCATCGCCAGCCTCACCTTGTCGGTGGGCTTTTGCCTCTCGATCATGCCGAGCTCCGAGGCGGAGAGATACTTGGGGGCCTCAGTAAAAACCCGGAGAGCCGCCCCATCAGGAAGATCCCTCGACGAGCTCAGGGCTTAGCACCGCTCGGCAATGTGGAGAGATTCAGGTGGTTGCGGGAACTCTGCGGGGGTATACCTACACATACTCAGATCAGTTAGCAAAAATCATAGAAGTTACAAAGGCTTCCAACTTCAAAAGAGGTCGCCCACTTACCCAAACCTATCAGGGTTGAGCCCGAGCAGGGTATCATCCCGAATAGGGACCCCGTAGGGGGGCGGCGAGGGCGCACTCTGAGGAGTTGGGGGTGCCTGAGAAGATTGAACAGCAAGAGCTCGCCCTGACCCTGCTGGGGTTGATCCGGAGCCGCCCTCGGCCCTAACTCGTTTGGCGGGGCGGGTCTCTTCCTCGCTCACCCGCGAGCCATTCCCTCGGTGGAGAGCTCGCCTCGTCTGATGAGGTGGGGGGGTTGGGTACACCTTTCAGAATCCGAACCTCGGCCCGCTCCCCTCTTGGTAGCAGCGACATTCTCCTTCACTTGGGGAGGCGCCGAGGTCCTTTGTGAGCCAGAGCCCCCGGTCTTATCAGTGGCCTTGGCGAGCTCGAGCTTTTTCGTGGCATCCAGGACCGCTCCAGAGGGGATGCCTTCTCTCCCCGAGCGAGGTTTACCCATCCTAAGCTGCCGAGCTAGAAAATGGTAGGCTTCAGGAACTTCGATGGGCGGGAGCTCGGCAACTGGACCCACACCTACACAACAAATAATCAGGTAAGTTCGGTGACCTCGACATATGAGACAGCGAGCTGTGGAAACTTCATAATCGAAGATTTTGAAACCTTGAGCGGCGAGGTGGTGTGGCGAAGTGATGAGGCCGGCGAGCCTGCGGCAGTGGTGTTGGCACAAGTGTTCGATCTCGCGATCCTTCTTCTCCCTCAAGCAACACACCGTCCGCATAAACTCGAAGCCAATCGAAACCTCCAGTTTCCCACGGCTCGACTTGTGGCGCTTCAAACCTGCAAAAAGATAGATTAGATCAGTAATCTAATCCGACGCACACACACTCAGGTACGCCCACCTACAGCTCGCCTCCCCGTAGGTTTAGGGGGTAGGAATGCACCCTCCGCGACCGTTAGGAGCTCGCCAATCCCCCCAGATAAAGAAGAACTGCTCCTTCCAATCCCGAATTTTGTTGGGGAGGTCGCCTAAAAATTTGCCCCCCGGGCGAGCTTGGAAAGAATAATATCCCTTCCCCTCCCTCACTTGTCTGATCACGATGAAGAGCTCGTTGATCTCCGCCGTACTCAGCTTCGAGGCCGAAGACGATCAGGGCTGGCAACAGATTGCTCCATGTGTTCGGAGTGAGTTGGGTAATGGCGAGGCCCGTGTCCGCCAAAAACTGCCCAATGATGGGGTGGGGGGGAAGGGTGAGCCCCGCCTTCAAAGTGTGATAATTCATGGCTGTGAGCCCGGCAGGGGGGAGGTTGGCTCGCTCTTTCTCCTCAGCGGGATGCGGAACCGCCTCCAAATATCCGGGAGGGCGAACTCGCTCATGATACTTTCCACCCCGTTGGCCTTAAGGTCGGATTTGCCAGCGGCCTTTCGAATCGGAGCTCACCGGGGTAAGGGAAAGCTCGCCCCGTGGGTTCTCACATACTCGCCCCAGTCGAACTCGTTCACGACCTCGGTGGAGACTTGATGTTCAGGGAGCTTGGGAAAGGGAAAGTCGATGAAACGGAGGTATTCATAAGTAACCTCCGTCCCCGTATCCTCGCCGACCTCTTCGTCGACCTCGCGGGCCAGCTCGCCAGCAAGGTCGCCAGCCCCAACCTCGGCGATCTCCTCCCGGGTCTCAGTCTCGGCGGCCTCCTCTTCAACGGGGGTCGCGGCTCCTCCGTGTGCTCGCTCTGAGTAATCCCAGAGTTCACGGAGGGGCGATTCCTCACCGGAGCTTGTAGCCTATTCGCTGGAGTCAGAACGAACTGACCCCAAGAGCTCGCTACTGTCCGGGGAGGTTTTAGAGCTCGCCCCAGAGCTCGAGGAAAAGATCACAGGTGCCGCTCAGGGGTTTGGAAGGTCATCAGTCATTTGTTCTTTACCCAAATCACGATTTGGAGGGGTACGACTTGAAGAGTTCTCAGACATAATGTAGGCGTCCGGAAACAAGAAACAAGAAAGAAGAAAGGGAAATCCGGATTTCTACCTTGGGAGACGCGTCTGGAGCAGAGGGACGATCGCCAGAAATGCGCTCTGAGAAGTGAAGAAGCAAAGTGAGGGAATTTTTCGTTTTCACCTATTTATAGACGCTGGGCACGAGCTCGAAATTCCCGAAAGATCAGGGACCTTTTTGCAAAGAATTTGAAAAGTTATTATTATGGGCACGGGAAACGACACTCAGGGAGACGCGGGCGATGCCTCGAACCCCACCCACGTTAGCTCGAGGGATCGCCTGACAGAGAGCTCGCCCGAGAATCATGTTCCAGCTCGCCTACACATGCCATGAGCCACGTTGAAGGCGAGCTGGGGGGTAATTGTTGATGGGCGAGCCACTCGAGGTGAATCAGAGAATCAGGAGGTCGCCTCTACCCTCCTGGAGCTCGCCCGAGCTCGCCCCATACCCTCTTGAAGGTCTCGCCGAGGTTCGTCATCGTACAACACTCGTAGGCCACACAAGGTGTTAGAGCTCGCCCCAGAGCTAGCCCAAACCGTCCAAGCCCGCCTCCGAGCTCGCCCATGAGCTCGCCTGTTAATCAATAGGACCCCGATGGCGCACTCTTTTTCCCTCCGTCCGGTTTATCCACAAGGGTGGTTTACAGCGAGGTTTTTAATGAGGTCCATCCAGTCTAAGGCATAGTAGTAGGACGAGGCGCGATAGGGGAAGTAGTGGGAGAGATCAAGACGAGGGTAAGGGACCCTCGTCAACACCGGAAGCCACATAGGCTCGTAAGGTGCCGTCTCACACTCACACACCTATAAATAAGACCTCTCTTGTAACCATTAAGAACAACTCTCTCACATTTCACACAATCAATACAATCTTCATTGCAATATTTCTCTCTCTAAACTCTCTACTCTCCCTCCCCAAGAACATAAAATCATAAGATTATTGTTTGGTAGAATTAATCCGTCGTAAAGCCACATAAACGAACACAATTAGTAAATTCTATAAACAATATGATAATTTTAATGATTAAGAAAAATAAAATACTGATATAATATTATTTTTTCTCTTAAAGTATTTATTTTACTTCATTTTGATTATCATCTTTTCTTTTAATCATCCTTTTTCTTATAATCATTCTAATGTATGTTTAGAAAAATATATTTCATTCTCATTTTTTCATTAAGAATTTAAAATAAACGTCCACTGCTAAATATCAACCTACAAGTTTTTGTAATATAATACATGTTCTTAATAAAAAAAAACATGCATGCATTTTAATTAAGGTTATGAAATAGTAAAAATAATATATTTATTGTATAAGACCAAATTATAAAAATAAGAATATTGAGTATAAACTAATTATATCAATATTTAAAAAGTTAACATATATATATATATATATATATATTTAACACATTCAAAATTATATAATTTAATACAATCATAACTTAAAAGTTTGATCATAACTTCATTAATAATATTTCGAAATTAATCTCTTTTATTTTAAAAAAAAAAAATTTGGGGGCGGGGGACATTGCCTCCTTGAACCCAATGTAGGCCGCCCATTCGTCCATATTTCTAATGAATACTTGAAAACAAGGGATTTTTTTTTTTTGTTTGGGTTGAAAAGATTAGGACATCAATTTATGAGCATAGATAATATTAATATTCTAACATATTTGTTACTTCTTGGGCTGAATTTTTAAATATCTTTTATTTCGTGGGTAATTCTCAACTCTTTCTTTTAGCCTTTTAGGGAGGAGATAACTTTTAATTTTGGTAGATGATACTAAAAAATTGTTTTACTCTTGTTCAAACGAAGTCATACAACTTAAATATATATATTTTAATTATTATTTAATGAAAAAAATATTCCTACTATTACCGAGCTACCCTTGTTAAATCATAACAATAGTAACTTTTGTAAAAATGAATGTAACTCCGCTTAAAAAAAGAAAGAAAGAAATATTAACTGGGTAAGTTAAAGGATGAAAACAAAAATTCAAAATTTAAAAGGATAAAAATCATAATTTTTGGTAAGTTACAGGATGAAATAAAAATTCAAAACTTAAGAGAACGAAAACCAAAATCAACGAAATTTATAGGACAAAAATGTGGATTTTCCCTAATAATTATATAAAAAGTGCACTTGAATTATATTGGTACTAATGCACAAAATACATTATAAGTATTTTATCTCATTATGATCTAAAATTTCGAATTGAAAATTAATTAAGTAATTTTAATGCGCCAATTAACAATCATAAGTAATGTTTTTGGCCATAATATTTTGATTTGTGCATCAAGCTTAATTTATTTAAAACATTACTCAGTGTCAAAACGGTAAGGCAGAAACATACATAAACTAAGGGTTCATTTGGTTCGTAAGATAAAAGTATATATCCGTAAAAATCATGCATGTTTTTATGGATAGATACTTTTATCTTACGAACCAAATGAGCCCTAAATAAATTTTACCCGATTCACTAATATTGTGTTAATACACGTTATCCGACAGAAGAGAAAAACTCACATTATTATGCAAATATCAGCGAGTATAGATCTTAGAGATATCTATACTAAAAATTAGACTGTTCAATAAAGCCAACAAGTTATCCCCCAAATAGCAACTTGACTCTCAAACAATTTCAAAGAAGAAAACTAAGGGGCGCTTCGTATCAAATTTTTCAATGGTAATGAGAATGAGGATAAATATATAGTAATTATAATAGTTAATGAGAATAAACGAGATACACAATATTGATTTTCCTCCTAAATAAGGTAATCATTATCCTCATTTGATTACCCCCTTCTCATCCTATAATCATCCTCCTCAATCAATTCCCCATATCACAATCAACAACTTTATTTTTTGTCAATTTATTCTAAAATTAGAACACAACACTAATGATGTTACCACCATGAACATAAACTCTCATTCAACATATGTAAAAGTAAAAAAGGAAAATAAAATTTCATTCTCATTACCATTGAAGAATTTGAAACAAACATCCCTAAATTTCTTATCGATCTATTGTAGTCAATGAACCTCATATAAGATTCAAGGTATATCAACAAGCCATTTATTTGAAATATAAAGTGAAAATATTTAATTTGTCATATAAAATACATAAAAGGATGATTCAATTTAAAATATGTATTATTTGGATAATATCAATATATCATTGGTAAATAATTTATTAAATAATAAACCGTTTTTTAGCATTGAAAGAGAGGAAACATCTTTTAAAAAAAAAAATTATATGATAAAAGATATTACTCCCTCCGTCCAAGACCAATTTGCACACTTTCCATTTTGGGTTGTCCCAAACCAATTTGCACACTACTTAAAAGGGAAACATCGATTTGCGTGCATACTCACAACATTTTCCACACATTTACCCATACACCACTATTTTATTTAAAAAATACATTTTCCTTAAACCGTGTGCCATCCCAGAGGTGCAAATACTCCTGGGACGGAGGGAGTACTATTTATATTTACAATGTTAATGGGCTCCAATCTCTACTTAGGCTTGCGATTTTATTGCTCTTTTTTATTTTTATAATATTTACTTATGAGTCTCTATTTATATTTACAAACGTATAAAAACATCCATTAGAGAGTAACAACAAATTAATCCAAACACACGTTATTTTTGGCACAACTACTGACATTAGCCAGCTCGACCCGATAATTCTATTATAAAGTAGTACAACTTCATTTTTAATTTTAATGTATTCTATATTAATTATATATGTCTGTGATATTATTTTATCAACAATAGAAAAATAATAATAGATATATATATAAAATAACATTATCAAACAAACAACTTGGTGAGTGACCAGGGGCCGCAGCTGGGTGGCATGAAAATGCATGCACAAAAATAATAACGAAAATTGAATTCAATGAAAGGCATCAAGGTAATTAACGTGGGTAGAATTGGTAATTTCATTCTTGACTAATTCTCTAATAAACTAGTATAAAAGTATAATTTATAAAAATGATATTAATTAATTTTATTAATAAGATAATTAATACTGTTCTAATTAATATATACAAAATATAAAAATAAATTTATGGTAAAATTGTTTCACATTATATTTTACTTTCATTTCATTTATTCACAAATTCTATTTGATTTTTTTTTTTTTTGAATCTGAAAAAAAATATGTATAATGCATGATCTCATCACATCAAAAAATATTGTTATAGATAATTTTAAAATATAAAATATGTAAACAAAGAGTTTCATAATTGTAAATTATGAGTAATAAATATAATGAGTTAAAAGGTACTACACTGTTAAGTTTTATTCTGAGATGCACTTAAACTGTTAATTCTTAAGAGGTCCCGGTAACGGAAAACTCACAATTTAACGTTTTTTGTTACAAAATGATGAATCTGCCAAATCTAATGCTATTAATTAACATCAAATTCTAACAAAAATATGCTCCAAAATGATTGTAAAATAGGATTGATTTTATGACTTTAAGGACCTTTTCAATATAAAATTTGATATTATTATATTTATGTAGTAATATACAATAATATTTATTATTAATATTATAAATTAATAGTCTTAAAATATAAAATATTAAAATATTATTATTATTATTATTATTATTATTGAATAAATATGATAGTACGTAGCAGTTATATATATGAATAAGTTTTATGAAACAGTAATCATTTAAAGGAACAACTACAAAAGCAAAGAATTAATTAATGATAAGAACGTTTTACTTTTAGTGGATAATATTTAAAATTTTCAAGCTACAAATTAAAGGATGTATTGACTTTCTTGAAGAATAGTACATCTAGTAGCGGCGCACAACGCGTACAACTAAAATCCCATATTTCTTCTTTGGGTTAGTTTGAACTAGCATATAAACATCAAATTGGCCTGCATGATTTCTCCACCAAAAGACGTGCACCCAATCAACAATCAGAATTCATAATAATAATAATAATAATAATAATAATTAATGATGAAAAAAATATAGTACAATAGATCAGTTTCCCACCCCTTTCACCAAACAGAAGAGACATAGACTACATGGAGAATACACAAGACAGATGCTAACAATCATTTAAAACTCTACAGCAAATAATACACCCCACACTAAGGTGATTTTCACCATCTAAAAGAAATAACATCCATCTCGATCCAACCTGCAAATCAACAGAGAGCCCTACATGATCCAATATCATCTGGCACACTACCAGATTTGAATCTCAAGCACATCTTCAAAGTAGAAATACCAGAACCCATTACAGGGGGACTCCACACGAGGCGTAGAAAATCTCACAACTAACAAGTAGAGGAGAAAAAAAGCAAATACTAAAACTAAAAAACTAGAAAAGACAGTACTGCATAACCAAGAACAAACAACAGAAATTGAAAAAGAAAGAAAAAAATTTAACGGGTCATCCTACCAATCGACACCGTAAAAATTGTACCATTGGAAAGGATGAACCCGTTAATCTATAGAGATACCAAGAGAAAAGAGTAAAAAAAGATAAAAAAGGAAAACCCCTTTAAATCTACAAATCTGCGTCTTCTGTGTAGTGTTTCAAATCTGCAATCTTCAATGGAACAGGCTACGGTGGTAGCGGTGGATGAGGGTGGTGGACAAGTGGCGAATGAGAGATCTAGAATTTTTTTTAGTGTGAGAAAAATTGAGAGAGAGACCCTTTTGCTGGATTCCTTTTTATGAAGACGATTTTATGCTGCATGTCAATTAAGGGACAGGATCCCTCCATTTACAATTTCCTCAATTTCCTTTAATCTACACCCTCCATTTCAATCAACAGTTTAAAAATTGTCACATCATGTATCAATTAATTTATTTTTAAAAAGAATGCATTTACACTTCTAAATTTCCTTTGACTAATTCAAAAAAGTTTAAATTGCTTGCAGATAAAATAGTAAATATTCTTGTTTACTATTTTATTAATAGTTATAGTATGTATATAACAAAAGATTTTAAATCGAACCCACTATGCTTAGTAGGTGCATTTTTATATAACAATTAAATACTTTTTAATTTTGTTTAAAAATTTATTGGTATATGTTTTAATAGTAATTAAATATTATTTAAATATTTATTTTGTATCTTGAATTAGAATTGATTTTTGAAAAGAATCGCATTTACACTCTTTAATTTATTTTTAAAAAGAATTGCATTTACACTCTTTAATTTTCTTTGACTCAATAAAAAAAGAGAATTAACCGACGTTTAGACTCTCTCTATAAAAAAATTTCCCGCCATTGTCAATGTGTTTCTAAGGTTCTTCAGGTCTCTCCATAAAAAAAAATTCCGCCACCGTCGATGTGTTTCTGAGGTTCTTCAGGTAACAATCTATGGTTTTATTCCATGATTTTTAGCTATTTATTAGTTACATTAAATACGTGAGACTTAAGAATATTTTAAATCTATTCATTTTTTTCGGGGTTTAATTTTTCAGTATTTTGGATTGTTGTACTCTCCATCCCTTAAAAAAATTGGTGAATACTGTTGAAATATTCTTAGTTTACTGCAGAAATAGTTTTCTTTCGAGAATATTTACTATTTTATCTGCAAGGAATTTAAACTTTTTTGAATGAGTCAAAGGAAATTTAGAAGTGTAAATGCATTCCTTTTAAAAATAAATTAATTGATACATGATGTGGCAATTTTTAAACCGTTGATTGAAATAGAGGGTGTAGATTAAAGAAAATTGAGGAAATTGAGGAAATTGTAAATGGAGGGGATCCGTCCCTTCAATTAAACCCAACAAATTAAAACTTTAATTCTGCACAAACTCTCATGTAAAATTTGTGCATAATATAAAATTAATATTGTTACATATATTCACTAATATCATTAATTATATATTTTACTGATATTATTAGACTTATAAATTAAATTGTTAAAAAATATTATAATATCAGTGAATATGTGTAATAATATTAAGAAATGTATGTAATATTATTATTTTCATATTAAGCTAAGAACAAATTTTACTAAAGTGTGACTCTTTTTTATTATATATAAAGGAATGAGTAACACTTGTATGTAGAACATATTGTATAATTAATGCACAATTGATATTGTTAAACGAAATAATTACTATATATTATTCAATAAAAATAAATAATGTCAGCCAATTTTACATTTAGTAAAATAATTAATACAATTTAAAATGAATTTGAATTGAATGATACAATTTGTCATAGAAATATTTGATCTGGTGGATCTTGATATACCAGAATAAAAATTATTCATTGGACTTTACTTGCTGCTAGCGATAATGAGAGCTGGACTTAAAGGATGTTTCACTGAATTTATAAATTTTATAAATAAAAAAAGTTTATAAATTATTAATGGTATGTTTGGTTCGTAAGAAAAAAGTATCTATCCGTCAAAATCATGCATGTTTTTAACGGATAGATACTTTTATCTTACGAACCAAACATACCTAAGGAGATTATAAGCACCCACTAGAAATAAAATAAACTTACAAGCTTTTAAAATCTTATAAACCCTCATTGCCTCCAACCCCACCTACTCGTCCCACCCTATTCCCGTCACCCCTCCCACACCTCTACCTCAACTTAAAATAAAGAAATAATTTTATATTAAAATTAAATTTAAAAAAATTATAATAAATTATCAAAAAAATTATAAGTTAATCAAATAATTTAGCACTTGTAAGCTATTTAAAAATAACATCTTATAAGATCTTAAATTTTTTTATTAGATGTTATATTTTATAAAATATTTAAAATAAATTTAGACAAATACCCTCTTAATTAATTAATAGTTTGTTACAAAATTTATAATACCTAAATATATACATAGATTGGAAAAAGTTAATTAGTTCGACACTATGTATAAAACCAACACGTTGTAAAAAAAAATTTTAGTAAAATTAATATTTCAAAAATGTTATCATGAATTAGGCACATTTGATTTAGAGTCTAGCTATTCGTAATGAGTTTATAAGCCCTTAAAACAATTTATAAGTTGTTTAAAAGCATTCTACATAATAAAGATGTTCAATAGCTTTTACATTTTAAAAATAAAATTTCTTATATCTTATAAACTATAAAAAAAAAAAACTGAGATACTAAACTTAAAATTGATGTCCACTATTCTGACTGACATGAGGCATACTAAATTGAGTTTTTAATGTTGAATGCACGAATGCCAGTTAGTTATATAACTTGGTAGCAAAAAGAATATCAGGACATGAATTTATTATACATAGGAGGTGGTAATCTATAGATAGCATTCTTAAAAGAGAAATTTTGACTAATTTATCATTAATTCTCTCTTTTTAACAGCCTGAATATGACTGACATAATGAATGAATTCAATCAAATCAATCTTCAGCTAACTATATATATGCATAGAAACAATATGATACAGCTAGAAAATGACTAGAGCATTAAACAAGTCGTTTGCATGAAACAAATTATTTTGAAAAGCTTCTTTCTTCAATGAGAAGTTTATAAACCAGTCTATTAAGTACAAAAAAATTGAAGAGTGAAAGTTTATGAAAAATTCTCAAGAAAGTAAGACATACTCTCAAGAACTCACATTATTCAGGAAAGTCAACCATTTCTATATCAATGAGCCAAAATGTTATATCCAAAGCTCAGAAGAGATAATTTATCACTAAATCTTGTTTTTCATTGTAAAAATTATCTCAAACTAGTTGGAAACAAATCTACTCAAATGATCAAATCCCAAATCTTAAAGTTAAGGTTGAGAGTGAGTTCTTACAAAAAGAATATTAATTTATACAATCAGTCTGAAATTAACTGCATTAAGAATCTAGTGATTAATGCACATTGACACTCGTAAATATATATTTACAGTAGAGTGTGTCTCATGTGCACTAGGATGCATCCTATGCACTTGGATTTCAAATTTAATTTTGACCAAGTCATCTATGCTTTCCTTTCTTCGCGCAACCGCCATCATTTTCTTCGCCAAACCTCCATGAAAATAACTGGTAATACATATGCAAATTCTCGTAAAAAAACAAAAGAGCTTCTAAAATAATGATCGAAAATTAAAATATGCAATCTACTCGAATGATTTTCCCGTTCATCGTCTGGATTCATCTGTTAAATTTTTTTTTTTCAAAATCTGGAGAGGATGATCCATATGTGTGATGGAAATAGAATTTGATGATTTATAATTTTCGTGAATTTCTTAGTGTGTGTATTTAATAACTTTTTTTTTCATGTGTGTGTATGTATTGTCGTGTGTGTTTAATAACTTCATTTTTTTTCCATTAAAGTGTCAAATTGATTTGGGGTATTATTGAATTAGTCTACGGGTATTGATGAGTTGGTCTTAGGGTATTGATGAATTAGTCTACGGGTATTATTGGTTACAACTCATCT
Source organism: Prunella vulgaris (assembly GCA_026898435.1). NCBI lineage: Eukaryota > Viridiplantae > Streptophyta > Magnoliopsida > Lamiales > Lamiaceae > Prunella > Prunella vulgaris. Next base: position 19,865 of record JAPKLY010001083.1, read on the forward strand.
ATACCCCAAGACCAATTCAATAATATCCGTAGACTAATTCAATAATACCCCAAATTATTTTGAGTGATTCTTGTTGTGATAGAATTGAGATTTGTTTTTACTAGAAATTCGATAATGTTGTAGTAGTCATGAGTTGGAGTAATCTTGAAATAATGGGAAGGATTAAATTCGAAAGAAAGAAAGAAAAGAAATTGTGAGATAGATTAATTTGTTATTTTGATCATAAAATTTAAGAGATTGCAATGAATGAAGGAAACAAAACAAAGAGTAAAAATGGGGCACGACTAAGAAGAAGAAGAATAAGAAGAAGAAGAAAAAAAAGGGTGTATTTAATAATTACCACTAATACTTTTAAATATATAAATAAATAAAGAAATAAATAATATTCAAAGAATAATGTGTTAATATCCGTAAAATAAATTACAATACACCAAAAACAATTCACAGTACCCCAAGAACAATTTACAATACCCAAAGAACAACTTACAATACCCCAAGAATAAGTCTAAGTAAATAACTCAATAACAACTCATAATACCCCAAGTATAACTCTAAACAAATACCCCATGCACAACTCACAATACTACTATACCCCAAGATCAACTCACAATACCCCAAGAATAAATTTAAGTAAATTTAGAAAATTAATAGCTTGGTTTGGCAAAGATTTAAAAGCAACAATCCATAAATTATAATCAATTGCAACTATACTTTTTTTTCAACAATAGCAGAAACTCCTAAATCTCTTCTATATAAGAAAATAATAAAAAGTAGCAGAACTCCAAAATGTAAAGTGTTAGTGAATTGCACTAAATAATGTGTCTCGTTGGGGTAAGTAAAAATTTGTCATGCTGACGTGCATACATAAATTTTAAAAATTCAAACCTCCAATATTGGAAATTTTCAGAATTTGATACAATTTTGGACAATTTTTCCTAGGGTATTCGAGTGTTTTTTCAAGTGTTTTGTGAATCTGATATTGAATACTACAAACATATAAGACGTTTTTCCCTTCTACAGCCAAAAAGCATTTTTAAATAAAAAGTATTTTTTTATATATATATGCATATGATATATGATGTGAAAATTTTTAAAAATAAAAAGGTAATTAAATGTGTTTACGCTAGTGTGGTAAACTTTTACGTGCTCCGATGAGCCACGTCATTAGTTGCCGGCCGTAAATAAAAGAACATGTATCGAATTGAAATTTCTTAAAATGTTGGATTTTTTTAATACTAATCGTGAAGACCAATATTAAACTGAAAGTTGAGTACAAGATAGTGTATTTTTCATAGAATTAATCCCATTTTCTTTAATTACACAACTATATTTCACGCCTTCATTGCAAATATAATTTAACCATTTGTTGTTAATTAATTTAAATATATATTTATATATTAGTAGGCATATAATTTTCATAATTATTTATATACTTAAATTATCTATATTTAATTTTTAAGTGGATAATAATAAAATAAAGACAATAACTTAGAAAAAATAGAAAATTTATTATTTATATTTTTTATTGTCTTTGATCATTTTGAAATTTTTTATTCATAATTTAAATTTTAAAAAAGCTATAATTATAATATAAATGTAGTCTCATTATTTTAATAGTAAAAAAATATGTTAATTAATAATTAAATAATTAAATATGAAAAAACTTTAATGAATATGATAATATATTGTGAAAGTAAAATCGAACTGTGAATTGAGTAAATAATTGCTAACTGTGACATCAGAGTTGTCGTATAATATTATAGTTTATACCTTTTCTTTTAACGTGTGATCTCATATTATAAAAATAGCTATGCGTCAAATAAAATTAGCACATCATCTTATAATAAATATGTTAAAGGTTCCGACTATATATCCCTCCAATATTATAAGATACACCTATTTTGTATTTTTTTATATATAAAAAAATTGTTTTAATATACCCTTTCAAACCATCAACTCCAGCTTCTTCTCTTTCCCCAATTTCAAATCGTGCCACAATTTTTCCAAATCCTGCAGATCAGTCTCTAAGTCTCTGCAACATTTTTACAATTCCTACCAATGTTCTTTTTTTCTTCATTTTGTAACGTCGAATAATAAATTAATGGAAGACGGCGGCAAGTTAAGAAAAATATGTATTTAACAATTATTTTTTATGAATATATTAAAATTAATGCATATTTAATTCATTTTTTTAGTAAAAATAGGTAAAATATATATTTGGTAATGTATGTAGGTGTATCTTATAAAATTGGTGGGGTAAATGTAAAATAAATAAATGAGAAAGTTGGCCAAGATTTCATTAATGGCCCATAAGATTGTACCATCTATTATACTCTCGAGTCTTGTTCTCTTCCTCAGTCATTGCCACGGATTTTCAGCGGCCAGGCATCGCTGCCTCCTCCACCTCAACTGACGCCTCCTCCCACGCCGGCGCCGCCGACGCCTGTGCGCTACATCAGACACAGTCGCAGCCTCGCCTCCGCGCTGCCACACGCGACGCACCCCCTGCCGTCCACGGCCACGCCACGCTGTCAACTGAAGGTATAATTGAATCTGATTATATTTTATTAGGGTTTCAAAATTATTTTTTGCAAGTGTGCGCTCAACATTTTTTGCAAACGGTTTGCGATTTTGTGGGTAAAAATTAGGCGTCCCTGTGAATGGACAAAAAAAATAACAAAATTAGATTCGGAGACGATGGTTTAAAGTTGACTGTTCACTCGCTACTGTAGGAAGTGCAAATCACGATTTTCTGTTGAGCGAGTGACTGTTCACTCGCCAGCAAAATCATCGACCAATTGTATAATTACTGCTGCTTTTATATATTTATAGATTTTCCATTCGAAAGCTTGTACCAATCGAAGAAAAGTGGATTTCCGTTACCAATTCATTTCATATCACAGTTTTTCGTCCACATAACACCCAATCTAAACTACCCCATCCCGCTCTCCTCTTCCTTTCTGTGATAAGGTTTAGGTTTTCTTATATTCACTCAATTTAACTCTATATACTCCATTTTTTTTTCTGAAAATTTTGTCTATTTACATACTTGTATATGGTCATGTGCAAAATTGCAGGGGAATGAATATTGGATTGTCTATTCTTTGTTGATTTGATCATTCAAGGTAATTTTGTAGGAACAGGGTTTACACTCCAAGCCGGGTGGGGGATGTTTACAATTCCTGGATTTTTTTTACTGAGGGAGTTAGCTTTTGGTAATCTGTAATATAAGAAAACATTTAGATGTGTTCTGTGTGAAATGTTTTGATTTTGATTACATCACTATCTTTTGCTTTGGAGATGCTTCGATTATTTGAGTGATGAAAAACTTTGTTGGACAAAGTTGTCAAGTCTCAAACATTTGAATTCTCTCAAATCAGAGTGGAACTATATACTTATAGGGAATAATCTGCTAATTATTATGGCACCACATAATTGTGAATTACTAGATTGTAAGAAAATTAAATGAACATTAAAGCTAAATTTACTTCTATCAGTTTGACTTGACACATATATGTAACTATAAACAGTGTGTCAGTGGCCCTCTGATTGTTGGTCTCTATAATGTGCTGTACATTAGGTAGCTCTCATTTTAGATATGAAGTTTTAGCTTTGAAATTTATCTTGGAATCTATAGGTTAATCAGTGGTATGACTATAAGAATAGGAATTAGGTAGACATAAATGAAAAGTGTCTTCTAATCCTCACGAGTGATCACTTCGTGAGTTCTTCTTATATGACTCTTGATACTTTTTAGTAGTTTATTTTGTCAATATGTACTCGAGGAACAACAGTTGTAACATTCGATGGGAACAATTAAATTATGTTAATTAGCTTTTATCTGATTTCTTGCACTTTTGTGAGTCATTTGTTTGTTTGTTTGTTTTCATTGTACTGTTTCCCATTTAAATAATAACAATAAAGTATTAAAGTTCAGGTGAACACCTCAAGAATTGAGGTGCCACCTGAACTAGTAGTAACACAGTGTCTACATATATTCTCCTACAAATTGTTTTCTTTTTACAGATCAAGGGCATTTTTCGTCATGGTGAATGCTGTCAAAGGACTGTATATTTCATGGTAAGATAATGTTAAATCCATCATGAATCTTGTTGGCGTTGCTGAAAATAATAACCGTCGTTGTGTTGTTTATGCAGCGACATTCCCATGGCACAGTTCATCATCAACATGAATGCTTCGCTCCCTCAGTCACAGAAATTCATAATACATGTTCTGGATAATACTCATCTTTTTGTAAGGCCAGATGTTGCTGGTATGATTAGAACTGCCATTGCTACTTTCAGAGAGCAGAATACATACGAGAAGCCCTCGAATTAATACTAATAACCCCCACGGAGGCACTTTGTGTAGTTTTGAACATCTATTTGAATTTTTATTTTTTTTCTAAATGACAGCTTATATGTGTTACTGGTTTTGTAGTTTTATAATTTTTCCTTTTATGCTTATTAACTAATATAATAATTTTACGAAATGCAGCATGTCCAAATGCGCATCTGTTACAAATTGGTTTGAATAAGGTTATTGTAAAGTGACTCTCTTTATTTTTCCAATAAAAATCCCTGCAAGAGATAAAAAATATTGTGGGATTAGTTTTGCAATTGAAATAAAGCAGAGTATTGAATGAAAATGGTTGTTTTGAAGGGTTTTAGTTGTTTTAAATATATAATTATTTTTTATATATTATAATATTCACTAATAATCATATAATTCATAAGAGTTTGTGCACCAGTTATACTGTGTAACTTAAATGTATTTTTAAACAGTTACACTATTTATTACTGAAAAATTACATAAATTATTACTGAAAAGTTATACTATTAAAGATATACTTTTTAGTAAAAACATGTATAATTTTTCAGTAGTATTTTGTATAATTTTTTAAAAATAAACTTGAATTACACTGTGGATTTGGTGCATACAAGACTAAGCCAAAGGAGAATATTTCTTCCACTAAGAATACCAATAGAATGAACTGAAGATGCGTAAAGAACACCATATTAATCTCATCTAGCACTAAAACTCCATCAACTTAGTATCAAAAATACTAAATGTGATTTGTTGTAAACAATTGTAAAATTCTATTTCTCATCAGTTCAATGTAGACAAAGGTGATATAATTCAGCTAATCTTCGAGTGAATTATGTGGCGAATATCCACCATCGATTCGAAGTTTTTCGCCCTTTTTATTCTTCTGCATCATCCATGGCTGCAACGGATTTGGATGCCACATTTGAGACCTTGGCGATCGTCGATCATTGCAACTGTATTTTCATTAGCATGAAAAATGCACCATCCTTAGAGAAGAAAATTGACCAAACAATAGTTTACTTTTTGATAGATTAGCATATCAATTATTAAAAACACCTCAAACAAACTCATAAGAACTTGGATATCTTGTGTTAAATAGAATTAAATAAATTTTCCATGCTTCAACTACAAATAATGTATTCCCTCGTCCACCAAATTCTTTCTCACTTTCCTTTTTTGTTTGTTTACAAAAAAAATTCTCATTTCTTTATTTGGAAACAACCTACACTTACAATAAAATTTTGGGCCTCACAATACTCTTACTTTTTCCTTACTTTATCTATTATTTCAATATAATACTATTTTTTATTAAATCTTGCGCCCACAAAAAAATGGAAAAAAAATTTATGGATGGAGGAAGTATTAATACATATATGAATTGCAGTTGTCACAGTTGTGGAATATATATTTAAAGGACTTAGTTGTATGGTCAGATGCTTACAAGAATTTGTCTATTTTAAATAATTAATAAACAACATTTTATTTTAGAATAAAAAAATCTTTTAGACACATATATGTAGATTACCTCTTTCGTGTGGTTTGTGGGCAATTGTAAAATGACGATATTTACTCAATATATTTTTTGGATAGCAGTCGTGAATTTCCTATAAAAAGAACTTTTTTAGTTAATACTATAAAAAATAAATATATTTTTAAACCTTAACATCAAAATAATATAATGATGGAAATAAATAATATACATTGTTTAATAACCAACCACATTTATTTTTATTATCGTATATTGAAATGGGAAAGAAAATGAACATCACACAAGAAGTCATCAATCCTATGTGTGGGGAATAACTCATTAGTTCACCTAACCATCAATTAACAACCTATTAGTTCATCTGACCATCGTACTCCTCATTTGAGTGAGTGCTGCGAATTCAAATTTCCTTAAAAATAAATTAAGAAAAATGTAACGACCGTATAACTCGGGATTATATATATACTTGACGTTTAATAGGAACAAGGTACTACAATTTTTAGACAAACCACTAAGACGATCTACCAATTATTATCATACACGTCTACTATGCCTTATATACATAATTTTCACCTGTTAAATATGACAATTTGACACTGTGCTTATATATACTGAGGATACATGCCTACAATGCCATACAATAATCTCCACGTCACCTATATTTTGACACGTGACTTTATATGTGTAAAATGTCTTACACACCTAAAATACCATATAATTGTTGTAATCTTGAGAGGAAAGCGTAAAGCAAAAGTAAAGACACAGTATTGATGACCCAGTTCGTCACGGAGTGACTACGTCTGGGGGCGACCAAGCCAGGAGATTATACTAATAATGAACTGCCGTTTACAATATGGAAGTATGTATAAAATACAAAGGGAAGATACAATATATAAAGAATACCTAACCCTAGCATCTAAGTCTTGTGGGCCTAAAGCCCACTGGACTATAATCTATATATTATGTCCATATATTATAATAATATATTTCAATATATTATAACACTCCCCCTTGGACATAATATGACAAGGAAGAATGCAAGTGTTACTTAGTGGAGTGTTACAAATGGCCTCGAGGATACAATCATCAGGATTGTTTAACATTTGTTACTCCCCCTGAAGATAACAACCTTCCAAGTCGACGCATCCCGATTCCATGTACGTACTTTTCAAAAGTCGAAGTAGGAAGGGATTTAGTGAGTAAATCAGCTAGATTGTCACTTAAGCGTACTTGTTTTATCGTGATCTCACCACTCTTCTGGAGTTCGTGAGGATAAAAGAATTTTGGGGATATATGCTTCGTCAAGTTCCCTATGACATAGCCGTTGCTCATTTGTGCAATACATGCAGCATTATCTTCATAGATAATTGATGGGCTTAAGTCAATAGAAGGGATACCACACGAATCGTGAATGTGTTTTATAAGGGACTTTAACCACACACATTCTCGTGCAGTTTCGTACAGAGCTATGATCTCTGAGTGGTTTGACGATGTGGTCACCAAAGTTTATTTGACAGATCTCCATGAAATGGCTGTTCCACCACAGAGGAAAACATAACCCGTTTGCGATTTCGCATTATGGGGATCAGATAGATAACCAGCATCAGCATAACCTATAAGTGTTTTATCTTGGTTTCTTTGATAGAAAAGACCAAGATCTTGAGAACCTTGAAGATATCGTAAGATGTGTTTCACACCATTCCAATGTCTCCTTGTAGGGGAGGAACTGAACCTTGCAAGTAGATTGACTGCAAAGGCAATATCGGGCCTAATGCAGTTTGCAAGATAGAGCAGTGCACCAATTGCACTTAGATATGGAACTTCAGGTCCCAATAGCTCTTCGGTATCTTCTTTAGGTCTAAATGGGTCCTTTTCCAAATCAAGGGAACGGACAGCCATTGAAGTGCTTAAGGGATGAGATTTATCCTTGTGGAATCTCCCCAACACTTTCCTTAGGTAAGCTGATTGGTGTATCAGTATTCCTTCAGGGAAATGCTTGATCTGCAGACCGAGACAGAACTTGGTTTTACCCAAAGTTTTCATTTCAAATTCAGTTTTTAAGATTGAACTTGCTTCTTCAATCTCTTTCCTTGTTCCGATAATGTTTAGATCATCCACATACACCGAGATGATGCAAAAACCATTAAGGGATTTCTTAGTAAAGACACAAGGAAAAGCCTCGTTATTTACGTATTCCTTCTTCAGGAGGAATTCGCTTAGTCGATTATACCACATACGACCTGACTGTTTTAAGCCATATAACAAGTGTTGCAACTTAATGCTGAACATACTACGATGTTCGTTATTCCTCATTTGGGGAATAGTTAATCCATTAGGGATTTTCATATAGATGTCATAATCTAATGATCTGTATAAGTATGCGGTAATTATGTTCATTAACTGCATTTAACTGCCAATGATATATGGCGGAATTTTATAATAGTAACAACAGGAGTATTTGTTTGATCACATCAAACTCAATAATGGGTCACTGCAAAAAACCCTTAAGCTGTTAATCTCGCTTTGTATCTCTCAACTTCATTTTGTTTCGTATTAATACCCATTTATATCCTTCAGGGATAAAATATTTAGGGGGTATATACGATAGAACAAAACAGTTTATTTTGCGAGTCTAGCTCTTCCATATTTGCTTCTTTCTATTGCATCTAATCAAATTTAGATACTGGTACCAGATTTTAGAAAGAGCAACTATGGGTACGAAGATGTTGTCGACAACAGTGATATGTTTGTCTCCTGTGTTTATTTAAGATTCATGTAAACAAGATCTTGATCATTTCCCATTGATCTGGGTGTTCCGCAATCCTAGTATTTTGATTGCTATGTGCACGTGCGTTTTACTAGGATTTCTCGTCTTCAGGACGAATCTCTTCAGGAGATTTCATGTGTGACTGAATATATTATTAGCATTAATATACCATGGTTTTGTGTAAGGAGATTCATTACGCTTCTGGCGTATAGGGGCATCCTTAACTATTCACAGTCACTTCATTTATAATCAGTAATGCATTTGATAATGCATCTGGCAGATTACTTGCTGATTATTGCAAGTTTATTTTCTTTTGAACTTCTGGTTCAAGTTTGATTTGTGCGTGGGCCTAAGTATTGAAGATCTTTTGTGTTCCACGTAATTTCACGGCATTTATTAATTGTGGTATTTTTCTCTCCCCCTAAGGCCGAAAATAGATCTTCGTCGAATGTGCAGTCAGCGAAACGGACTGTAAACTGATCCCCAGTTAAAGGCTCGAGGTATTTAAGTATTGTGCGAGATACAAAATTGATGTAAATACCGAGTTTCCTTTGTGGGCCCATAGATGTTCGCTTAGGTGGTGGTATTGGAACATACACTGTACAATCGAATGTTCGCAGATGGGAAATGTTAGGTTCATTTCCACGCACGAGTTGAATAGGGGAATATTCATGATATGCAGTTGGTCGGAATTGGATTAGTGATGATGCATGTAAGATTGCATGCCCCCAACATGAAACAGGTAAGTTCGTTTTTTGTAGTAGTGATCTAGCGATTAATTTAAGACGTCTAATTAATGATTCAGCTAGACCATTTTGAGTATGAACATGAGAGATCGAATGCTCCACTTTGATTCCCAATGCCAAACAACAATCATCAAATGCCTTATAGGTGAATTCACCGGCATTGTCCATGCGTATGGATTTGATTGGATGATCTGGGAATTGTGATATCAACAGGATAATCTGAGCAATAAGCTTTGCAAAAATAGTATTGCGAGTGGATAGCATGGTGACATAAGTCCACCGAGTGGATGCATCTATTAGGACCATAAAATACTGAAATGGTCCAGATGCTAGATGTATTGGTCCACAAATATCTCCTTGAATCCGTTCAAGGAATTTAGGAAATTCAGTTCTTACTTTACTACTAGAAGGACGAATTATGAGCTTACCCTTTGTGCAAGCATCACATATGTATTCATTAACAGAAGGGATTATGTTGTGTGTTATGTTATGGCCAGATGAATTACATAGAATCCGACGCATCATGGATTGTTCCGGATGTTTTAACCGCTCATGCCATAATTTGAAAGAATTTGGATCATTAAATTTTAGATTAAGAGCTATATGGAGATTTGAGGGTCTGATGTATGTGTAATACAAGCCAGACGAGAAAGATGGAAGTTTTTCGACGATGTATTTACGACAATTTAAATAGTGAGTCATTAACAGATATTCAATATTGTCCTCAGTATTTGTTTCAATGTGATAGCCATTCTGTCGAATGTCTTTGAAACTGAGGAGGGTACGCTTTGATTGTGGAAACAATAAAGCATTTTCGATTATTAATTCGGTACCCATAGGTAGAATGATCGAGGCTCTTCCGGAGCCAACGATTTGTATGTTGTCGTCGGAAATAGTAGTGACACTTCCTTTCTTTTCGGTTAATGTTTGGAAAAATTGTCTATCTTTTAAGATAGTATGTGTAGTAGCACTATCTACTAAGCACAACACATTAATCTCCATAAGCACTTAAGTGTATGTTTGGTTACGTTTAGATATGAGGAATGCTAAGGAGAGCCAAGATTACAGACGCTGATTGATCAGCCGCACAAGGGATCACTTAGGTCCTACTTTCTCAAGAACGTATTAAATTATTTTTGTAGACAATAGTCATATGTTCACCCAAGAGGTCATCCTTTGTCTATGACAAAACCTGCTTTGGGCAGGTCGGTGTCGTGTGTTTCACCGTGATGAGCCTTCCCATTTTTATCTTTTAGCATACGTTGATACGCCTCCACCAAATGTTTTGGAGTTCGACACTGGCGAGACCAATGGTCGTCGCATCCACACTTGTGACAGAGTTGTTTGTTCTGTGCACGAGAGCTCGATGGTTTATCTTGAGGTGCATTATTATCAGTTGCACTAGATTGTGCATTGTTGCGACCTCTACCTCTACCCCTACCACGGCCTCGACTTCGGGTCTATCCGCGTCCCCCACTCGCCTCATTTCCTTTTCCACGTTTACGGCCTTTAGAGTTCCTCCGAGTAGCGTGTGCTTCAGGCACAGCTTGTGAGCCAACCGGTCTAGTATTGTGATGTTTCATCAACAATTGGTTGTGCTTTTCTGCAACGAAAAGTGCAGAAAAGAGGTCGGAGTGTGATTGATACTCTTTGGCCCTGTACTGCAGCTGGAGTACAAGATTACTAGCTTGGAAAGTGGAAAGAATTTTTTCAATTAACTGATCATCAGTTGTTGTTTCTTTGCACAGCTTAAGCTGAGAAACTATGCGATGTAGGGCGGAGTTGTACTCCGTTACAGACTTGAATTGGAAAACGAAGTGTTATCCATTCATGTCTGGTTTCGGGGAGGATCACATTTTGTTGTTGTTGGAATCAATCCTGGAGGGATTTCCACAACGTCAATGGATCTTTTTCAGTGAGGTATTCGTTCTTAAGATCTTTGTAAAGATGATGTCTTAAGAAGATTAGAGCTTGTGCCATTTGGGCAGGAGTGGATTTAGATGGTTGTCTAGTTGTGTCGGTAAAGTCCTTAGAGGCTAAGTTGATTTCAACGTTGAGAGCCCATGTCAAAAAGTTATGGCAATCAAATGCTAATTTATCGAATTCACATTTAGTAATGTTTGACATATTTTTGCTACAAAAATTAATAAATGGAAATTTATTAAAATTATTTGTTTGTAGCATGTAATAATTAAGGCTCAATTAATAAAATATTGCTAAGACAAAAATTAATAATAGGGAGTATTTAATAAAGGATTGGGTGTATGACTTTTATGAGACATTTATTAATGGGACTTTGGACCCAAAAATAATTATTGGATAAGGCCATAAAAAAAATTTGATGATTTGGGCTTCATAATGCCGAATTTTTATTAATGAGACAACGGGCCCAAAAATAATTTTTAGGATCCAAATTAATTAGGATCAGCTAAATAAAATGCTCAATCAATTAAAAAATTGGCCTAAGTAAAGACACAGTATTGATGACCCAGTTCGTCACGGAGTGACTACGTCTGGGGGCGACCAAGCCAGGAGATTATACTAATAATGAACTGCCGTTTACAATATGGAAGTATGTATAGAATACAAAGGGAAGATACAATATATAAAGAATACCTAACCCTAGCATCTAAGTCTTGTGGGCCTAAAGCCCACTGGACTATAATCTATATATTATGTCCATATATTATAATAATATATTTCAATATATTATAACAATAATAATCTTCACTTGATATTTTTGCAAATGCTCCTACGCAAGAAAAATATGTTTTTTTAGATCTATGACTTATTGGAAATTGTGTTTTAAGGACAATAATTTAACAAAATTTTAAATGTAGGACATAATATTTTAAAAAATGTAAATATAAGACAACCGTTAGCCATTGTGGAATTAATTTACGCGTGAGTTGCAAAATTGTGTATATTTTTAAATTTATGGGCTTTTTAATGTAGGATACCAAATTTTTTCTACTCACGTTAAATTCAATTCCAATCCAATTTGGGCTTATTAGGATTTCTACAATGTCCCGACTATATACCCCTCCAATTTTATGAGATACACCTACATATATTATTAAATATCTATTTTACCTATTTTTATAAAAAAAATTAATTAATTAATATATCAAATATCTAATTTACCAATGTTTATAAAATAAAATTTAAATTAAACATACATTAATTTTAATACATCCATAAAAAAATAATTGTTAAATACATATTTTTCTTTTTTTGCTACTGTCTTCCATCAATTCATTATTCGATATTACAAAATGAAAAAAAAAAAGAATATTTGTAGGTACTATAAAATTATTACAGTGACTTAGAGATTGATCCGCATAATTTAGGAAAATTGTTGTGCGGTTGGAAAACGGAGGAAAAAAAGAAGATGGAGTTGATGAGTTGAAAGAGATATATTAAAATAATTTTTTTATAAAAAAATTAATAAAATATGTGTATCTTATAATATTGGAGGTGTATATAGTTGGAACCTTTCTACAATTACAAATTTTGAAACATAGTTTGTACATATCATGCTCATAATAAGAAAAAGTTAGAGGACACTTTGATTCATAAATTATTAATGGGAATGGGAATAAACATGAATATATATAAAATAATTCTTTTTGCAATTAATGAGAATAAATGATAATCAGTTCACCTTCATCTTATCTTTTACAAGGTAATAAGACTCGAAATAAGTTAATCATTATCTCCACCTCAATTTTATTTAACCACCTTCTCCCTAGTAACCATTTGTTATAGAAATTATTATCCCATGTAGGCAAGGTCCATATATAAAGGCCCACAATGGAGAGAAACAAATCTTGAGAAAGAAACAACAGCTACACCAAAAAGAGATGAGCAACTTCTCTCAAAAGTTAATTTTTATTTAGATTGTTTTTGCAGTAAATAAGTTATAAAATGTATAGCAAGATATATAGGTGAGCAAATGAAGTGTTTTTGTAGTAAACTATCTCATATATTAGTTTAAATAATAATAATAAAAATCCAAATATTCAATTATGTAGAGAAACAAAATAAATTTAATTTAAATTCATAACACAATTCCTTTTACAACTTAACAACTCCATTAATACTTGTGCATAAGCATAACAAGCCAAAAAATGTGTAGTTCGTACAACTTCTTTTTAACTTTCGTATGGCGTTATTTAATAACTCAGTTGTTAGTTTTATGCAAACTTATTATTTATAATTAAAAAGAAGTGATTTGCATAATTTTGAAGATTTAAAAGTCCAAATCACAGTGAATTTTATGAATATAATTTTCAGTTTCAGTTAGTTGCTCTGCTGTAGATTTTGATCAGGGAAACGGCCTACTTGATTTTACAATAAAATCCCTCAACTTTGATTAATCTCTGTTGGAACTAAACTTTTGAACATTGATACAGCATCATAGCTCCAAATATAAAAAAGAATAGATGTGGTTTCATGTAAACGTTTGTAAAATTCTATTTCTCATCAGTTCAAAGTATACAAAAATGATATTTCGACTAATCTACGAGTCAACATTATGGCGAACTTCCACAGTCTGAAGTTTTCGGCCCGTTTACTTTTCTGCATCCATGGCTGCAACAGGCTCGAACGTCTCATCCGAGACCTTTTGCCCCTGCTCAACACTGGGAACTTTGGTCTCATTAGCCTGAAAAGTAGCACCATCCTTTGATAAGTAAAAATGGTCCAAACAGTTAACTTTCGAATATCGATTATAACATACACCTCAAATAAACTAACAAGAACTTAATTATCTCGTGAATCAATTGATTCAAGGCAGCAGTAGAATTAAAGCAAGTTTTAGTTGCTTATACTTCAGATAATGCACAAACTAATGTGCGATACTTGTAAATTACGGCTATCACAGCTGTGGAATATTTAAAGGGACTTACAGCATGCTGCCGTTTCTGCAGTTCAGCAGTCAGGCCTTTCTCCAGAAGCAGCACCCTCTTCTTGACAAATTCAACTTGTCTTCTCAGCATCTCTCTATAGTGATACTGCGTAGAGGCCCCATGTGCAAAATCCGCTCCAGAATCACTTCCACTTGCCTGATTACCAGGGGCTTCAACAGTTTCCGAGTTCCCAGCAGTTTGCAGCTGGGAAAGTCCTGGAGCTGGCACATGTGACGGAGAAACTCCAGTAGCAGAGTCTTGTGCCTGAGAAGTAGCCGAAGAAGGAAATTGTGCTTGAGGAGCTCCAGGGGCTGGCATATTGGTGAGAGTAAGGTTGAGCTCTTTACGAATAACTTCTTTTAGGCCCAAGTCCTTGTCGTCAACAATTGCTTGCCATCTTGCAAACCCATGTCTTGATATTCAGGTGGACAAAAGCATATCCAGTTAATACACACAATCTCACACGGGAAAGTCATAGAATGACTTATTTTAATACCAACCACTACAGTTTCTAATGTAACCATAATTGAAAGAAAAAGGCATTTTGTATCCTATCATTTTAGGACGGCTATCATGACCATTTAATGCAGAACAGATTAATAAAGGGAGAGAGTATTATAACAATGGCAAAGTATAGAGTGAAAACTTGTTTATGTATAAACAAATTTGAAGGGCATGAGTTGTTTCATTAAAGGGTATGAATTATGTTCACCAAAGAGTATTAGTGCTGGCGTGTACAGGCTGTTTCCATCAAAGAGTATGAGTTGAAAGATATGAGTTGTTTCACTAAAGGTTTATGAGTTGTTCTATTAAAAAGTACTGCAAACCAGTTTCACCATACTTTTTTAATTATTTCTGTGTTTGGAGTTTGGACATTTTTTTTCTAATAAGGATGCCCCTACTTATATTTGATCTACTCATAAGAAGGCATATGACATATCTTCGTTTTCTTCTTGGTTACGAGACTTCAAATCAACTAGAAGAACTCAAGGAAAGGGACAAAAACAATTACCTCATTACTCCTCGAAGAAGCAACCAATCGTGTTGTTCCTTCCATACTCTCCCTCCCTTAAGTCCTGGGTAGCAGGATATAATATCATCCGTGAACATCGGAGAGCCATTAGAGCCACCAGAAAGAACCTTCAGCTGTCAACCAGAAAATATTTCTTCAAATGAAAAATTGAACATAACAAAAGAGCTACTATGCATTGTAGAGTGATTTGGCAAAAATGCAATAAAGTTAATCTGCAAAGAAATTGTAACAGTGATCAACCATATCAAGTTAAAAGAACCAGATAAGTGAAAATAAAAAATCTGAATATCACGTATTCAGAAGCTAAAGCAACAATTATCACCTCTAGTCTCAAAGAAACAAGAGAGATAGCAACTGTCAATACTAAAATGATTATAAAATACAACATAATCGATATTTCTTCTCTAGGATATAAAACTTACTTTGTCCCAAATAAGACTTAGTGATCCTATCCTGAAAAGCACATCATCGGTTCTTAGCCCCTCTTTGGGTACGCCATCTGCATCAAAAAATATTACGCGTTATCTCACCAGGTTCAGAACAATAAATTAAATGTACACACAAATATTAGCAGAAGATATTAATAAAGTAAATAATTGCCTTTAAAGGTCAGCAATTCATTCATGTCTTCGCATATGTGACCCAGGAAAAGTTGTCCATACCTGTACAAGTCATAAAAATAGTTATTACTTATCAAAACATGCATAGGAAGATGTTGTCTGAAAAGAACAAACTGCTACCCCTAGACAATAAGACACTTATTGCAGCAGTACAATTTTATTAAGGTAAAAATGTGGTCAGCCTTCAAAAGAGTAGAAGGCTAACTAAATATAGACAGGAAATAGAACATAAGCAATGATATTATATAGCAAACACAAAGTAGAAAAGCAGAAACAAATAGTTTTGAGATTTTTTTTTTAAACTAATCATGACCATGCACATAAAAATTGCTCAATACAAATTGCAGTCGACAATATACTGAAAGTTGTTGTATCATTCCGAATGAAAGGATTAATCACCATATAAATTCATTCAACCAATAGTTTTTAAATATAATTTTTAAGAATAGAACAGAGAATCAATCACATACTCATCAATTTCCTCCAAAGTCTTCGGCTTTAGACGTGGTACAAACTCTGCCCAGTCATAGTCCCCAAGTCCAAATCTGGGAAAAACAATTCAAAAAGCTTATTTATTATTCGATAGCCATAAGCTGGGGGGACAATTAAGTACAGTGAAGACAGATTAGGAGAGAACAGTGGGATATCATAAATTTAATAAAATAATCTAGAAATGCAACCTCATCACAACTTGAACAAACATCGCCCTCTGCCTTTGATTAAAGCCCTTCACACGAAGAGATTTTCCATCACCCTCCATGAGGGGAATATTCTCTGAAGAACCATCACAACACAAAATAAACAGGAAATGTATTAAAGATATCACTGCTGCATTTATCAAATCAACAGAGAAAAATATAGGCAGTTGGTTAATACCACGAGCTCTTTTTTTCTGAGTTCTTTTGACAGCTGAAGTTCCCACAGGAACTGTCTCACTATCGGTCAATTCGGCTTCATAGCTGTCATCTTCCCCATCAGAACTTACGTCTGCCAAGCCAGCAAGGTCATCTTCTTCGACAGACATCATCTGTATAAAACACAGAGTCCAATCATTAAAGGAAAGATGTTTCCAATTTTCCTTCTGTGGACTTCTGAATGAAAATAAGAAAGGTGAAAAAGCACCAATGAAGAGCAGTGCTAATAGTAAAGTAA
Source organism: Prunella vulgaris (assembly GCA_026898435.1). Lineage (NCBI taxonomy): Eukaryota > Viridiplantae > Streptophyta > Magnoliopsida > Lamiales > Lamiaceae > Prunella > Prunella vulgaris. The sequence continues at coordinate 36,908 of JAPKLY010001083.1, forward strand.
ATAAATTTTAGTGAGAGTGCAGTAAGTTTGAAAATAACCAATTCAGTATGTTCATCCACGGAGTGGGCTTCATTTAGTCTAACCATGTTGAATTTCCCAAATTGGATCGATGTAATAAGCAACAAAGAATACCTGCTTACGGCTCCTCTTCCCCTTGCCCATAGAATTAAATTCTTCTATTTTGTGCTCTTCAAATTTATCTTTCAATAGATCTTCCCAGTAGCTTGCTCGTTCAGAATTGTTTGTAGAGGCCCTATTCTCTGCTGGTATTTCCTCTTCCACTGCTAATTCTGCTTCGTCAACGTACTCAAAGTTTGCAACCTGAGGCAACATAATTTCATTTTAGCTTCCTCTAAAAAAGGGAGATACAATATTAAAATATATAATAAATAGAGAAAAAAGAGGAGTATAAAAATTCCAGTGAAGGATGAAGAGTTTTGTTGCAGGAAATACTGACCCAAGCATTTCGCATAATACCATCCATGAAGTCTAAAAGCTACCCCATGCCTGCAGTTATTACATTACCCTTTGGACAAACTTATAATCATAGGTAACTTAGCAACCATCCCAATTTGAAATGATTGAATCTAGCCATAAGCATCATATAATTTTAATTCCAAAGTAAACCCAAAGATCTATATCTGTGAGTGGTGTTAAAACTTTTCATCATCTTACTAAACTACTAGGCTGAGTACATTGTGGCAGAAAAACTCGGACCCACATGTTACTTTTGGATTGTACACAAGAGTCGGACCAACAATTGACCAAGTCAACTTTTGGTGACCATACAATTCATAAAGATGCTAAACAGGAGGAAAATTTAAGAAATAGTGACGAAGAAAATTTACAGAGAGTTGTCATACAAAAAAGCCCCTGAGAAATTGCTAACATTTATGTAGCACTGATTATGAAAACAAAGATGCAGAAATCAAAGAAAATAGTTAACCTTAAATGCTTTTAAAAATCCGTTATCCTCTTCTTCATCCACTAATGCCTCTTCTTCACCAACTTGTTCACGATTAAGTAATCTACAATGCAGAGCATTCAAAGTTTACACCAACAACAGAAAGCAAATAATATCCAATGGAAAATTGTGAGATTTCATTTACCCATCAATTGCCGCATCATCATAATGAATTTGACGAGATTTCACTGATTCATCGTTATCATCATCAAATAACTCCTTTGCCCCGTACCTAATTATGTCATCTAGTTCTTCCTGCATCCAAATCAAAGTATAAGCACACAAGTCATAGAGAAAATCTGATAACCATGAAAGATCCTAACAAAAATCAAATCGTATACAAGAAATATAGCTGCATAACTGTAAAATCACCCTGTACCAGTGGTCTTTGTTTAACAAAATATATGATACGAATAGGGAACTTGCATCAGATTTTATAGCCAAATTATAAGTCAGAATTAAATGCTATACAACTCATTCTTATCTTCTCGGAAAGAATTCAATCTCATCCAAAAATCCGGACTTTTAGATAGGTGAGAAATTAATTCATTTATTCTAATTCTCAAACACTCTCCCTCACTCGTGGGCCGGATTCTCAACTCTTCCCTTTAGGGAGGAGGCCCAACAAGTGGACAATTTAATATTAGTGGAGTTGCTTTCAGTGAGATTTGAATCCAGGATGTGAGTGTGAGCCTGAAGGCTCTGATACCATGAAAGAATTCATTCTCATCTAAAAGTTTGAACTTTTAGAGAGGTGAGGAATTGGATACATTTATATTAATTCTCTAAGGCTCCATTTGGATGGATGGATTTGAAAATGAATGGATTTAAAGAAAAATAAATGTAAGAAAGCATATATTTCAAATCATAAATTGTAAAGAGAAAGGAAAAAGTAAAGGAGAGATAGAGATGGAAATGGGTAGAGAGGAGGAATTTTAAATAACATGGTTTTGATGAGATTTTAAAATTCCTCCATTTTAAACATAACTCAAATCTTATTATTTGAAAATTCATTTAACTTCCTTGGAGAGAGTGATTATTTGTGTGTGAAATCCACGGATTTCAAAACCACCCATCCAAACGGAGCCTAAGGTTGTGTTTGGATGGAGGGATTTGGGCTATTGATTTTAAATCCACAATCTAAATTCACTCCACTTGTTTGGTTAAGATATTCAAATGGATGGATTTCAAATACTTAGATTTGATTCTAGCTCAAATTAGAGGAATTTCAAATACTCATGTCATGTGAAATTCATAGATTATAAAAACCCATTCGCTTCAAATTCCTTGTAATTCAAATGACTCTATCCAATTCCAACCTAAAATTTTCTTTTTAAGGTGGAACCTGAAGAAAGATGTGCCTATACATACACCTACCATCAAAATGCTATCCAGCTAATGAAAGCGCGTCATTCACATTTAGTGCAATTTGCCAAAAAATTATATAGGCAAATGGAAGTAAAAGCACTTGCCACATATGCAGAATTTGCAGGCAAATGACTCGTACGAATATCAAAAGAAATAGAAATTAGGGGTCATACATTGAATGTGAATCCTTAGCAATGAAGAAAATTGTTCACTTGCCACATATGCAGAATTTGCGGGCAAATGATGCTTATGAATATCAAAAGAAATAGAAATTAGGGGTCATACATTCAATGTGAATCCTTAGCAATGAAGAAAATTGTTTGGGCTGTCAGATTCTGTGGAATGTGGAAAGCAGCAATCTAATCTATTACAAATAAATAAAAAATTACCAGACCTTACCGTGTTAAATTAATATATAATAGATCATTTTACTCATTTTATTTTCACAGGATTTTCCTTGCACAAAGATTTCCAAATTTATTGCTAGTCGAATTAGAAATATTATGGTACACAACTAGTTAAATACCTTCACTTATCCAGCTAATTATCCTCTAATTTCACAACATAAACAATGTGCTACTTCATTAGATTGGATCATGGGATTTTTTTTATAATCTTGAACCTAAACTTCAATTACTTTTTTCTTAAACAATCTTTTTTCTTCATCCATGTATTAGTAACTTAGAATAAAGGTTACAGCAATGTGACCTAGTAATTTAATTGGAGTAGGCTTCTGTGAACCCGGTTCACATTAACTCTCTTCTTCAGAGTATCATCATTTAGCATATGAAGTATCACCATTCAAAAATGTTTTATTCATCTCAAAATCACTAACAAAGGCACTTCGTATGCTAAACAATATTACCTTGTATACTAAACAGTGATAACTAGTTCACCTTTAAACTTCTGTGAACCAAATACATAACCCCCACCCCCACAAATTTTTTCAAGAAAGAGAAATTTACAGAATTGAAATATTTAACAGCAGCAAATTGCTTTAATTATTTCAATTATGTTAACCATCCAACTTGTGTAATTTTAAATTCATATTTGGCGACAGGCCGACAGCTGAAGGTACATGCATTATTACCAATAGGCTAAGACATGCTTACCTGATTAATATTTTGCGCTTTTAACCGCCCTACGACCAGATGTTCCAAAACCATTTTCTTCTTGGTCATCTGCATCATTCTCTCTTCAATCGTTCCTCGGGAGATGAGTCTATATATCATGACCTGCATTCAGAGAAGGTTAAGTCCATTGAGAAGGGAAACAGCAAAGTAAGGCCTTGAAGATGATCAACAAGGAGCATAACCTTATTCGTTTGACCAAGTCGATGAGCTCTTGCCATTGCCTGCAGATCGGCATGAGGATTCCAGTCGCTAAAAAATTGGATGATCAAAGATTATCAGAATGCAATGGTTAATAGAGAAGAATATATATATATATATATATGCCAGACAAAAACGTTACAATTTGATAAGCCAACCACGTATTAACAGTAGTCAGGAGTTTTCAACCTCCACACAGCAATGGGGGGTAAAAAGAACCTAAACAGAACTGCATTAATGGATGAGACTGCACTTTCTTTTTACAACTAAAAACCCGAATTAACAGTCAAATATCAACGTGTTTAGCAGTTATATCCAGTACTTGCAACACCCAGACCCAGTATCACCACAATTGACCAAACAATTACGTTATATACAAAAATAAAACAGATCAAACTGCCAACATATATGCTATTAAAAAACAGAACATTTGCATTACCTATCGTATATAATTACTGTGTCAGCAGTAGCAAGGTTTATCCCTATGCCCCCAGCTCTAGTTGATAGCAGAAAACAAAATCTCGATGAATTCTTCGCATTAAACCTGTCTATTCGAATTTGTCTTTCTGCTCCCCCAACTTTTCCATCAATCCTCTCATATTGCATGTTCTAAAATGTGTAGAAGAGCATAAATCAACACACTTCTGGGGTAATATCAAGTAAATTAAGTAGATCCAGCTGCTTATTCATACCCTGTAGTTACAGTAATCTTCTAGCAAGTTCAACATATGCTGAAATTGTGAATATACCAGAACTCTGTGTCCCTGTTCTTTAAGTCTGACCATCATCTTGTCCAAAAGTTGTAATTTGCCAGAGGATTCCAGCAGTTGCCTGAGATAAATGTCATTGTGATCAGAGAAAAAAAAAGTAGAAATTTACACCTGAATAAAAACAAAGCTTTTTTTAATTAAATATTAATCAAACAGGTTAATATAACATTTTGAAAAGAACAGCTTTTACAGGAAGAAGAACAAGGTACTCAAAATAAAAGCTATAACATGCACATCTGTGATTTTCTGTAGAAACAATGTTTAACATATCCATTTTTTTTTCATACCAATCAACCAGAAGAAACAGAAAATCAGAGCAAGACGACAATATTACTTGGTGAACTCATTAGTGTTTTCTGGTTCAACGCCTTCTAGCATAAATGGATGACAACAGAGCTTGCGCAGTTCCATCACCACGTTTATAAGAGAAATCTAGCAATTAAACAAGGTTATTCCATACAGTAAATTGTTTAAATTGAAAATTATGAATAGTAAAAACTTGCACACAATGTGTTATGTGTCCTCTTACCTGAGCACCACCTTTGCGAGTCAGTATCTGATAATTACGGGTCAAGATCGCTTTGTAATACTCTTTCTGCATGCTGCTCAATTCGACACGCAATATTAGCTCTTTCTTAGGAGGTAATTCCTTCATGACATCTTTCTTAACTCCTGCAATTAAAGGAAAATAATGGCCACCATCATAAGGTCACAGAAAATAATATGATCACTACAATAAATGTATATTATGCTTCAGTACATACTTCTCAGAAGATGTGGGGCTAACATCTTGTGAAGCCTAGAAATTTGTTCTTCTTGATTGATATCCTTGAACTCCTCCTGAAAATCCTCCAAGCTTCCAAACTGGAAAGGATATTTGATATCATCAGTGACATTGATTTCAAAACTGATAAAATTAATAAGTGAGTACTTAAGGAACTAACCTTTCCAGCATCAAGGAAATGCATAAGCATGAACAGTTCATCCAAGTTGTTCTGCAGTGAATGACTCCAGCCACCATTATAGTTGCATGACAAATCAAAAAGTTCATAATAATTGCTTAAACTAAGGGCTTCATGAGATGTAAACTAGAATTGTTCAAGAGATAGAATTGAGTCAAATGTTTATTTGTCGACTGAAGAATGCATACAAAACAATTACGCGTGTGCTCGTTTTGCAACATGCTCGGCCAAAAATTGGATTTACAATCCCAAACCTTGTTTTACGAGAATCAAATATAATTTTGTACTATAAAAAACTACTTTATCCCCTACTACCCACTCTCACCTTTATATACTCCGATAACACTCGCATCTCATGTGTGTTTGTGTGAGTGTGACATGTAAAACATTCAAATAACACTATATTACATTTACAGTCTTGATTTGATAAAACAATAATCCTACTCCATCAAAATTTCAAAATAAACATATTATAACAATTCATCAAAAGCTTTTTCACATCCACGAGGATGTTTAAGTCTAGATTCCACCCACCCCCCACACTTCAATCCCATAGCATACCCACATGCTTGCTAACTGCCAAACCAAGAACAAATATGTGGATGCTGCACAAACTATAGCATCATTTACAGACAAAATATTAGTCAACATAGAAAATATGATGCACTTTTCTTTCCTCACAAGTAAAAAAAAAAAATTCTACATCAGGTGAATAAGCAATAAACACCAGCTGAGCTACAGTTCACATCATCGAGTATGCATACCTGAAGTGGAGTTCCGGTCAAGAGGACACGATGTCTGCTTGAATATTGAGTCAACGAAGAAAACAATTTTGAGTCCTTATTTTTTAGACGATGACCTTCATCAACAATCTACATGCAGATGTTAGGCAATTTTTTATAGTAGTATGAAAAAGAGTAATAAAAAGTAAGCACAACAGTATTTCATCTCACCATGCACTCCCACTTTATGGGCTTCAATGATGATAAATCCAAGTTGATCATTTCATAAGATGTCAAAAGGACATCAAATTTTATCCGATGTTGTTTGTTTTCACTGGAAGTTTGACTATATTTCTTTTTCTTGCTCTTCTTTTGATTTTTGGGATAGTAAAATTCATATTCCCTAATTACGGCACGTGCTTGGGCAGCACCAACATACATCACCTGCAAAAGTCAACTCTTAATCAATTATAGTCACAAGCTAAACTAGTGAAACTTGAAACAGTTTGCTTACTCTCAAGCTAATCTTTCCCAACCGTGCATACTTACAACATTCATATGAGGAGCCCATGTAGCAAATTCACGTTCCCAGTTCCTCAATGTCGAAAGAGGAGCAACCACCAGATGCGGAGATATATCCTCCCCGAAAAGAGATGCTAGAAAAGCAATACTCTGTATCGTCTTGCCTGCAATCATGAATAGTTACAAGAAATGACGCAAAAGAAGGATGTAATGGAAAGAGTGAGGATGGAAAAGAAAGTAATAGAGAAAGGCAAACACAGCATACCAAGTCCCATTTCATCTGCAAGTATCACATGTGTCTGTTTTGACCATGCAAAACGTAAGAAATTCAGCCCTTCTAGCTGATATGGATGCAATGAACCTTGATTACGATTAGATAAAAACAGAGTCAGGGGAAGAGATTGATTAGGACAAAATATCACCCAAGTCCTCAACTCAATGAAGAGCATTGTGTACCTCCACAAAGAAAATCAGGGCTGCTCTCATAATGTTGAAAATCTTTCTGCCTATTCTTTAATTCCATAGCATCAGGAAGGTTGTTCTTCTGTTTGGCTGCAGATAACTTGCCACGTCGAGACTGAATTCTATCAAAATTTTCAATTTCTTGGTGAAAGGATGCAATATCCGACTCCAACTCCCAAGAGCATTCATCATATGCAAGCTCCTTCCATTTCACCAGATATTGTTTTCCTTGTTCTACTTCCCTGATATTTAGAATTATTCGATATTAGAAAAATTAATGGAACATAACTAGAAAATGCTAGTAATAGTCAATTCATTGATTAGGACCCTGTCAAATTCAACAAGAAAAGCAAATGATATTGTGATGTAATCGCTTCTTCACATATTTCAACAGAAGCAGATACTAAAATTTAAAGCAAAACCCATTACAAATTCCGTATATGTTTGAACCTAGCAGCCTCAAAAAAGTTATTCCTCCCTCTAACTATTCAACTATTGCCAATTCTGTAGGTTTTAAGACTTTTTAATAATTAATCAAGAATGTCGGCAAAAGTCATCAATACGGAAACAAATGCAAAATTAAAATTTCACATTCAAGTTTTCATGATAAAAAATTGTGACAAAATATAAAGCAATTAAGAATACAAAGGGTGTAAAGATCAGAAAAACCTGCAAGCAATAATTCGATCCACAGTTGTCCATTCTGGCCTAATAGGAAGATATTCGTCTTCGGGGTTATTTGATGTTGGAGCTTGTTTGTGGAAATTGTTCACTTTTGTTTTTAACCGAGGATTTGTCCTGTATGCCTGAATAAAAAGCTTCTCGGGAACCCTAAATCATACACATAAAATATAGCACAAAGATCAAAGATCTAAGAAGAAATGTTGAACATGAAAACAGGATGCAAAAATTGCTCCTCTTGTTATTGTAGTGATGTACTGGCATCTCTACATTCCAAATCAAGATAATCTTCTATGGTCATAGAAAAACAGTTGTGGGGTTTAAGCAATAAAAAGTAAGCTCAAGAAATTAAATGATGACTTCCTCAAAATAATTGACAGCTGGAAGCTGCCAATGACGGTGCAATAGGACTGAAGAGATTTCACTTTTAATGCCTTCAACTAACCAAGTAATTAACTACACACATGAAAGACGGAAAATAAAGAACCTACCATATGCTATGAAGGTAGGACTTTCCTTTCCACTTTACTAGATAATGTTTCATCATAACTTCATTCGATTCCAGATTAGATGCATCACCCTCATTTCCAGCAGTTGGACTACATGCATCACTATCATTTAGAGAAGTTGGACGAATCTCGCAGTCAAGTATCTTCTCAAGCTCAATCAAATGACCCACCTATCAAAGGACATTAAATCACGGCAAGGAAAATCAAACCTCAGTTTTTAGTATATTAAGCTTAAGTAGATGTGGAAAAGAAACGTACACATTCAGGACATTTCCAGCTACTGGGAAGAGAAGCTTTCAGTACTGGCAGCAAGCAACCAGGATGGTAAGCATAAGTACATGTTTCACAGCTCAAAAGATCACCATCTTTTCCACAAACATGGCATAAACCTTCCTTCTGTTATTAGAAAATGATGTGAAAAAATGAAATAACAGAAACCAAAATAATGTTTGCATTAATCTAGTAACTCTACCAAGTAGTCTGTAACTTGAACAATTGACTTGTATATTGCTAAAAAAATGTACGCTTCTTGATTACCAAAGAGGCATTTAATTCTTGACCTTTTTAGAAAGAAGAATATTTAGGCCATTTAATCGTTATGCAAATCTCATTTGTTGTATTCAAATCGAGACAATGGGTAAATTGTTTCTGTTTCTTGTTTCTTATGGTGGGGGGAGGGGGAGGGAGGGAAGGGGGAAATTAGTGAAACTGTTATCTGATCTAATGACAAAACATTACTTTTCATTCAGTTACTTTTGTTGGACATATACTCAATTTTAGTATCTATATGTAAACCAATGGGTCATGGGGTAGACACATATCAGTCACATATGATACAACAACATCTAATGCACTTTTGTGTGTTCGATATTACTGATGTTGCATGGAACCATTTTTTGTATATATTTTGTTAGACGCGTGAACTCAAAAACCTAGGTCTAAGAAAGGAAAATTGCAGTGGGAGTAAATATGTCATCAAGTAGTATTCAGTTTATTTATGTGACATAGACCATATAATTTTTTTTAATGCAAAAACATGAACTTTCAAAATTTTACATTGCGCTCAACATAAAAGACTTTTCATTCATTTAATTATTAACACCACCAGAGGAAGACTATATAGTGCTCCCATTAAAAAGCTTTTAAGAAAGGAAAAAAAAATGATGAAGAAACAGCTACTCAGCATGCAGAACCACTTCGATTGACAGTGAGCATTGTGCAAGATCGCCAAGGATGGGTCAAAATCAAATAATCTAGGTTCATTCAAAAGGGAAAAATCGGTTTTAATACCCAAAGTTTACTTTTTTCCAGATTTGGTCACCGGCTTTCACTCAATTTCAGAATTGGTCATGACATTGATCTCACTTTTGGTCCTGCCGTCGATAGAAAGTATATAGAAAGTTTGTTGACTAAAGGGATCACCTATTTGAGGTGCTAAATGCCAAATGTAATTAATTATATGTACTTAAATATAATTATTAAAAAATGTAAAAAAATCAATATAAAAGCTTTTAAATGTAATTTTGTAATTATTTTAAAATTTCATTCTTACATGTAATTATAGAAAAAAAAAAACTTTTAAATAACTACATTAAAGTTCAAAACTTTTAAATAATTTTACTTAGCACCCCTGAATAGTTGATTCTGTCAATCAACAGAATCCCAAAAGTGAGAGCAAAATGAAACTGAGAGGACTAATTTTGAAATTGGGTGAAAATTGGGGACTAAATCTAGAAAAATGCAACTTTGGGTAGTATTAAAACTTATATTTACCATTCCTTTAGATATAGGGTATAAGTGTGTAAAAAAACCCTAACTCTCTGAGAAATGCATCAAAACCTTCAGAAACCAATCGAATTGTACAGGAGCAAAGTCATGATCAGAAGGGGAAGAGAATTGCATGTCAGCTAACTAATGTCAGCTAACTAATGAGTTTGTATGCATAACATGCAAAGATGCTATCAACACAAATATATCAATGGGGGTGGGAGAGGGGTGACATATAATTAATCCAAAAAAAGGGGGGGAAAGGACACAACTGACCTAAGAAAATGAATTAAAGCAATCAGGAAAAACATGAGGTCTATCAAACAGAGGGATTACCGCATCAGGGCGTTCGAATCTTTCAATTTTACCCGAAGAAGAACCTGCACCCGGTTTCTTCCTTACAAAATCAGCCTCTTCGTCTGATTCATCAATGTTGTAAATGGGCCTTCGATCTGATCGGGCCCGTAGCCGCTCGACCAGACTCGCCATTTCTGCAGAACATGCACAAGAGCACTTGGAAGATTAAATTCATGAAAAATAAAAAGGGTTTTTCACTCAATTGAGATGAAACGGGAAAATGGGGTGAAAAGGCGCGTAGAATTCTGGCGTGCATGCCATACAAGGAAAGAAATTTGAATTTTACCTGATAAACCACTAAGATTGTGCACTCTCAGTTGAAAAAAGAGAAAATGGGAAAGAGAGAGATTCTCGGGGGAGGAGGTGACTGAAAGTTTGAAGACGGAAATATGCGAGACTGTGGAAACTGTGGAGGGAGAGAGAGAGAGGTGTTTATTGTGAAACTGCCACCTGCGCGGTGAGTGTAGAGTACTAGGGTGCAGTGAGCTGAATTTATAGTGAGAGAATTATAAAAATGAGGTGACGAACACCTGGTTTTATTCCATCCATTTATATATAATTGATATTGTTTAATAATTATAATTAATATTATTTAATAAAATAATTGATATTTTACTTAAATATATAATAAATTGCACGATGCATGTGATAGAAAAATTTATAATAATATAAATATGAATGTAATTCAAGTATATTCTTAATTTGGAAGATAATCTAATGTTTTTGTGTTTCAATCATCTCTCATTTTTTCCAGGGTGGTTGGAAGATAGATGATAATTAATTCTATCCCCGTGTAACAATGATTTTAATTTTAAAATTTTTTAAGTTGATATTTCGTACATTTTGTATATATTTAATTTGAAAGATAATGTAATGTACCTTTGTTGTTTTCTTTCCTCTTTCAGTTATTCGGGAAAAAAGTTGTGCAGGTTTTTATTATTAAACGAGTAGTAAGATGTCTGGTGATACTTGAATTTATCCTCTTGCATTAAAGAACTTAATTTTCAATGAATTAAAAAGTTAACATACCTAATATTTTGTGTGTCTAATTTAGAAGATAAATTGACTTACGTCTGTTTAATTACTCTCTGAGCCTTAATGACAAGTTATTAGTTGTGTAGAATGTATGAGCGAATTTGGTAGGCTAGAAAAGTTCCTGAAAAAACATTTTGTGATCTACCAAACGTCATAAAACATTTTTATGGTGCCCAAATATTTTCACGGTCAGACCCTATTTTCCTATAATCTATACAATTTGAACGTGACCTTCAGAAACCATATCATAACCTCTCCCCTTTGATACTTTTTCTCCATTCATCCCAAATCAAGATAATGCAAATACTGGAGATCCGAAGACAAGCTCCGGCTCAGAGGTCCGGCGACAAGCTCTGGCAATGATGTTCGACAACGGAGGTCCAACACTTTAATCGAAAAAATCAACATTTTGAAATCGAGCATTCTGGTTAATTTCATAACTTTGTCTTTATAAAATATAAAGATATAAGTATATATATAGAATTTTTTTCAAGGGTTGCAAGAGATGATGTAAATTGTCAATATTAATAGGTGTTTTTAACATATAAAATTTTTAACAATTTAATTTTAGCTAATAACAATAATATTATTAACATTAATGAAGTACATATAATATTAATGATAATTATTAAAGAGTAAATATTGTGTGAGACTGTCTCATGTCATGATATATACACTTAATAATAAAAATTATAATATTTAAAAGGTGATAAAATTTTAATAAAGAATATAACTTTTTATTAATAAGTGACAGATTTTATGTTATGATACAATCTTATATAATTTTTTTTAATTAAAACTATTATAAGAAATTATTTTTAGAGATAATCTTATACAAATGGGATGAGTCATCCATCCCATTTGATTTTGGATGGTGGCACATTCACTCATCATTTTTTTCTACTTTTCTCATTATTACACCACTAATTAATAATATAAAATAACATAATATTATTTTTGATTTAATATAAAATTTTATGCGTATTTTCTCCATCTAACTACGCACAAATATAAAGAGATACCAAATAAATTTATGAAATAAAGAAGTGAGGCATAGAGATAAGGTTGAAATTAAGGCGAGATTAATGAGAGTCTGAGATAATTTTATGAGAGCAAGTCTCTTGTGCATCAGGTGCACGGTGCACTTATTTAACAGTTGAAGCAATTTATACTAAAAATTGAAAATTAATTAGACTAAAAAGTTTACACTAAAAATCGATATATAATAGTATAAATTTTTAAGTATATTAATCTGCAATTTTTTAATATAAACAATTTTAACGATTAAATAAGTGCACTGTACACCAGTTGTATATGAAATTTTCCCATTTTTTGAAAGGAAAATATAGATATGGATGGGATAATAAATAAATCCAAAGAAAATAAAAAAGGGAGCAAAAAGTTGAAATACGTGATTAATGCAATGATAAATTGATAATCAAAGATAAAAATAAAGTAAAAGGATTTTTTAGGATCTCACAGGTTTAAATGTGCAATAGGTGGACGGGTTTTCCAAGGAAATTATTAGTATCATGGTTCATTTGGTTTAATGGATACGATAAATAATTCAAAATAGATTAGACAAAATTATAATCTAAATATTATTATCTAGGAATTAAATAGTATATTTAGATCAATGGATTAAAATAATTAGTAGTGTAAGATCTCATTTGATTCCTTAGATAAACTAAGATTAATTAAATTATTTTGTCTAATTTAATGTTTGGTTTAATGGACAAAAATCCAAGATTAATTAAAAGCCAAAAACTAAAATTCAATTATCATATGAATTAAAGATAATATTATATTAGGGAAGATGTATGATAATAGTCCATTGTTTTTATATTTACTAAAATACTCCTCTTATATTGAAAAGGAGAACCATAATTTACTTTATTTTTGTTTATGATATAGAGGGCAAATTTGTCATTTGCAAATGTTTTTATTATTAATCTTACAATCCAAACATTCAAAATGAAATTGACAATTTTGTTCTCTCTATCATAAAAAAAATAATTAATTATGATTATCTTTTTTAATATAAGGGGAGTATTTTAGTAAAGATAAAAATAATGGATTATTATCATACCACTTCCTTAAGATAATATTATCTAAAATAATTGAATTTTAGTTTTGGTTTTTTTATTAATTTTAGGCTTTGTCCATTAAACCAAATATCAAATTAAATAAGATAATTTAATTTATCTTAACGTATCTAACGAATCAAATGAGGCCTTAAATGACATATTTAGTTAAGAATTGATCCATTCAGATGAGAATGAGTCATCCTGATAAACAAATTTCATCCTCAATACAAATTTCATTCATATATGTTATATATTAATATTTCTATTTTTACAAAATTTAATACAATTACATATCATATTTCCATTCACATGCTTATTTTATCTCGTACTTTTAATTTACTTATTTATTTAATAATAAAATAATACACCACTTATTATCATAATTATTACCACGTTAACTAACAATAACAAAAAGTTAATACCAATTCTATTTCTCTATTTTTAATCAAATGTTATTTTACTATTCACATAATTATCATTATCCACCTCCATCGTCGTCTCCATCTCATTTACAATTATCCCTAGTCAAACAAAGTATCTTTGAAATAGAGACGTTAAAAGGATTTGACGTTTAAATTGGTAAAAATAAAATGAATTTTTTTTTTTAGGATTGTTTATACAAAAATTCTTTTAGCTTTGAATTGTCTAGCCCGTAGTTCTATAGAATTAAGTCAGTCTAGTTAGTCCATTAAATATTTTTAATATAAGTTTATGGTAATTCAGTAATTTACTAATTGTTTATTTCTATTGTTGTTTATATTTTAGAATATAAAATAGTTAAAAAAATATTTAATTCAAATGAGAATAAAAATATAAATAATAAAGATACTGATTATCAATAGTGTTATCTTTTCAATAATATTTAATTTTTAAAATTGATTGATATTTAATATAATTAAAAATACATTATTTATACATTAAATATTATATACTCCCTCCGTCCCAAAACTATTTTAACACTTTTCTTATTTGGACGTCTCAACTCTTCTTTCACACACTTAAAAATAAAACTTTTTATACTCACAAAAATCAATTTATTATTTAACTTTACATTCACATACTTATTTTTTTTTTGTTCGCGTGCCCAGAACTATTATGAAAATAGTCCTGGAACGGAGGGAGTATCATTTAGATTGGTTAAGGTTTGACTCACTCACAAAATTCCATACAATTATAACATCACATTTTCATTCACATATTTATTATCTCTCCTACTTTTATTTTACTCATTTATTTCTTCCCCCACTTTTATTTTACACAATTATTTAATACTCCCTCCGTTCCAGAAGACATTGCGGTGTCTTTTGGGCACGGGGTTTAAGAAAAAGGTATAAAATGTACATTTTTATGAATATTATATGTGTGTTGTGAGAGAGGAGTTTAATAAATAGTTTCCACTTTTGGATATGCAAACTTTTTGTGGGACATACCAAAATAGAAAGTATGCAATGTCTTTTGGGACGGAGGGAGTAATAGAATAATACATCACTTACTATCACACTCATTATCACACTAATAATAACAAAATAATACATTATATTGATTTGATAAAAAGTTACATCTAATTTTATTTCTCTATTCTTAATCAAATACTCCCTCCGTCCCAGGTCTTTTTTCCAAAAGATTTTGGCACACGGATTAAGAAAAAATAGAATATGTGAGTGTGAAGTTAATTAATAAAAAAATACTTTATTGACTTTTGTGAGTGTAAATTATTTTCTTTTTAAATTAGGAAAAAAAATTGGGACATAACAAAATAGAAATTGTGGGAAAAAAAGTTGTCCGATAGTATCATTTTACTATTCATGGGATTTTCATCATTCACCTCTCCCCATCTCCATCTCATCCGGTACCATTCCTAATAAAAAAAATGTCTAAGAAATAGAGATGTCATAACGGGTTGACAGTTTAAATCGCTAAAACTAAAATTTGAGTTATTATTTTTTAGGATTGTTTGATTAAAAATTCATAAAATTTTGTGTGCACATATTTTAAACTTATTTGTAAATACAGTCTTTTTTTTAAATTTATTTATATTTTTATACAATTTTATAAAATATCATAATTTTCAATCTAGCTTTTCATAAATGTTATTTTCGATTATTGTAACTATTAGTAAAATCAATAGTGCAATTTTTCATTAATGTAATTTTCCATTCATATAAGTGTCCATTAATGTAGTGCAATTTTTATCAATGTAAATTACCATTTATATAATCGTCAATTAATTCATGAAAATAATTCATAATAAGCTT
The DNA here is from genome assembly GCA_026898435.1 of Prunella vulgaris. NCBI lineage: Eukaryota > Viridiplantae > Streptophyta > Magnoliopsida > Lamiales > Lamiaceae > Prunella > Prunella vulgaris. The sequence goes on from JAPKLY010001083.1 coordinate 52,700, forward strand.
ATCATGAACACGTTTTAAAGTATCAAACATTTAATTAGATGTATCAAAATTGAGGGTCGATAGTTATAATTGTTATAAATTTTATTGACATCAATTTTTGCTACACTTGATAATTATTTTGATACGTTTAACTAAATATTTGATACTTTGAAATAATTTGATGATAATTTTATTATCAACTATTTTCACATTATAAATCATTATTACGAGAGTTATACATGATTTGCTCTTTTAGAGATGAGGTCCAGATCTAGGGCTCAATGTTTCCGACATTAATTATTCCAATTTGTTAGAAAATATTAAAATTTAAATAAAATTCAAAATAAATTTCTTCCACAAAATTAATTTTTACACCCACCGTTTAGCCAAACTTTAATAAAGTTAAATACCTGAAAATATTTGATAACCCCAATGCAATATAAAAGCTTACACTTATTTATTCCATTTTCAATAAAAAAAAAAGACTCAATCAAAAAATATAATATTAGAAAAAGTTCAATTGCAAAATAAAAAAAAAAAAAAAATTATGAACTTCATAATTTCCATCGATTACAATATATATTTTATATATATATATTACACTTTAACACACTATCTTTTTAAAATTTTACAATTTAAAATATATGATTATTTTTTGCCAACAATTAAATAATGTTATTATCGAAAATGCACATAAATGTCCACCTAGACACCAATAAATGAAATTATTTTTAGAAAATTGGATATAATGTCTTCAAAATTCATTTTAAACTTATATTTCTTAAGTTTAAACATATTTTAAAGTTGTTATTCTCGATATAAAAAATAATAATTTTATTTGTCCGTGTGGACTCTATGTTGTATATCCGGCAATAATATTATTTAATTATTGCTAAGAAATTATCAATAAGTATTAGTCTAAAAGAAATAGATAACATAATGAGTATTGTGGGATTTTTGAACAAGGTTATTATTTATGAGTGTAAAGACAAAAGTGATAGTGTCCAAAAATAGAATGCACACACTTTTGGGAGATGAACAGATAATACATGTGAACAATACATGCTTTACCAAGATTTGTGAAGTATTATTTTAAAAAAGACAATAATACTCCTTTTACACCCATATTTATTTCTATTGAGATGGACACGAATTAAAAAAAAAAACTAGTATTTAATTAAATTTATTTTAAAAATTTTATAACCTCTAACATTTTAAGATGTTATTTTAAAGTAATTTACAAATTGTTGATATGTTTGTTTAATATGTTTATAAAATTTTAATATTTAATTAATAAAAAATAAACATATTTTAAATTTTATGTGAAAGTAGGAAATAGAAAATTGTGACGGATTCCAGAGAAAGGTGGGGTGAGGTGGCGGGATGTTATAGAACGGATGAATGAAAGTAAAAATGATAAATAAAATAAATTAAAATCTTTCTATTTACTTTTTTTTAAAAAATAAAATTATTTTAAAATTTTATAAGTTATTAAACTTATCAAATATTTTGGCAGTGGGCATGGCCCAATGAAAAATATAATTTAGAGAAATCAAAGAATAAAAGCCTAAGCCCAATCCAGAATTGAGAAATCTTATTTCCTCCCGCCAAAATAAGCCCTACCCTCCCCTGGACTCTTCTGAAGGCGGGAACTGATCTCTTCGACGCTCCACCACTACCACTGCTCTATCTCTCGATTCCGGCGACGTGAAGGCGGTGGAGCGTCAGCATCATCAACGCTATCTCCGTTTTCCGATACTAGTCCTCCACAGTCACAGAGCAGCAGAATACTGTTGAGGGCTGCTGTTATATTCGTATTTTGGTAATGCCTCCTGATCTTTACATTTTCTATATATTTTTTTTAGTTTCTTATTTACACAGCTGCTGGTACCTATTATTTCTTTCTTTAATTCTAATTTCTTACTATAAAATCGCTGACCCTCACTCTTAAGGAATTGGCAGCTGTAGCTACACACCAGTACCGCCCTTCTCTCTCCCTCTCTCATTTCTTTTTTCGTGTTGTATGTTTAATATTTCAAAACTTGGTTTTGCTCTCCGAATTAATTTAGATCTTCCGACAGTTGCTCGATATATATATATATATATATATAGTGTGTGTGTGCGTGTGTAATTTGAGTAATGAGGTAGTACAGATAAATTGTTAAAATTTTTCATTTTTAATTGAGGTAATGAAGAGAAATTATTTGAGTTTCGCTCTTATAAGTAGATTTAAGTAAATTTGAGGTTTGAATATTTACCAGTGTTCTTTTAGTTTTTATTAAACCCTGTTCCTTAACTGTAGATCACAAAGATGGAAGAGGAAATTAAAGCAGAATTCACAAATAACGGCTTCAGTTTCGACGATGAGGAGGATATCCTGCAGAAATGTGAGACATTTTTTTGTTAATTTGTTTGTGAATTGAAAAAATTGTGCTCGGAGATATAACGACTTCTTTTTTATTCAATTTGTTTGGATTTTTTAGGTCTAACATATTGCATACAGTACAAGCTCAGTGCTTCAGAGCTTGTTTCCAGTTGGGAAGTATATCATCTCAACAGGTTTTAATTAAAAATTTTTTTTTGAAGAAAGTTTACAATTTGTCTTTGTTTTAATGTTTGCTTCGGCCTCCATATATAGGAGGATTGAATAGTTGGCCACAATTTTAGCAAATCTATTTGGCTAGTTTGGATTTTTATGGTATTACAATAAGTAAGTTGGTTAAGAAGTTGGTAAATTAAACGTATTAAGTTGTAAAAGTTTGGTGATTAGTATCTAATAAGCACTCAAAAATAAGCAGCTACTGACATGATCTTTAAATTTTGTTTATTCTTCACTACATTTATCAGTTTCAGTACTATATATTTGTAACCTCTGACGTGGCCCATGATAGAATTTTAATTGAAACATTTGAGCAATTATTGTTAAAATTGACAACTTAGAAGCCCAGGAACAAAATCAATGGACGTAGATTTTTTGATTTATTTGTGTTAAGAAGGTAAAAGAAATCCTGATGCAACATTGTTATACCAGCCTAGTCAGCTCTGGAATGGTGGAATACAATATTTTAACTTTTTGGACCAAGATTTGTTTTATCTTATGAGTGACAAGTTCTTTGGGCATAACAGAAATCTGTTCGTATTTCTTAGTATTTGTTTCTATATGCTGATAGCAAAGAGGGCATGGCCCATTGGTGTGTCTGATTGCAGGGGTCTAGATAACACAGTACAAAGCTCACATATGGGTGCATTTTTGGAGCAACTGCAGAGCGAACATATGGATAAAGTCAGAGGAAAAGAGTCTGGATTGCATCTGTACTCTAATGATATAGCCATGTGAGTTTGTTGTTTGTTAAGATGCACTTCCCTCATTGTCTTTGATTTATGTGAACTTCTAAGCTAGGTTGACATGCTAATTACTTGCTCGAACTCAAAATTTTTAGTGTTTTTTTGGACCTCTATATAATTTGATTCTAATAACCTAGTAATTACTCTGTAATAAGTTGTAGGATGTATTAATATTTCTCAAGTGAAGACAGTAAATATCAATCCTTTTATTGCTTCGTGGACTATGCATTAATCAATCACTCTGATGCTTGTACTGCCGAACTTTTTCAGTCCTTCCTTGAAGAAACATGAATTTAAAGCTTTATACTTATGCATTATTGACTTTTACTCTAGTGTGTTATACTTCAATCATGGGAATTACATTTGAAAATTATGTTATGTCTGCCATGTTATATAGGATACTACATGGCAATTATGAAGAAGCAGAAGGCATACTTGATACTCCCACTCACAAACGCACATCAGCACATGAGAAGTCATCTGATTCAGCACAAAAAACAAATGGCAGCAAATTTACCTCTGATAAAAATCTAGAATCAATAACACCATTTGGATCAAGAAAGAATAAGTTTATTATTCAATCCACGCTTAATGAGCACCCAAGTATGCATTCAATCAAAGTTGAGGAGATACATGAAAATTCTGAAGATGAGATCATCAAGAGAATCCAACCTAGTGAAGAATGCTCCTTGTTAATCGAAAAATCTCAGCCTGAGCCAGGTTGCAGGTTCATGTATGATAGAATTGAAGACAAGGTATTATTGCCTTTGTTCATTGCAGTAATTGTAGGTTCTTTTGGTTAAAAAAGGTCTCATCTATTCTTCTGTTAGTTTAATTTCCTAGAAAATTGCATCAAAAACCGAGCTGCTGCTTATGTCTCCTCAGGGCGGTATGAAGAACCAGTTGACCCTTCTGTTGCTTCCCAGGTAACTAACCTTCTGAATGTTTGGGAGAGGAATACAAACAATGGAATAGAGGAAATAATGAACTTTGAGTTAGAGCTATAGTCTCTTCCAATTATAACTCACATGTATGTTTCGGTTTAATATCAATGTAGCTCTCTCCAATTAATAAATCATGCTGTTTCAGAAAAGCATTTTTGCTGTTGGCATGATCTGTTGTGAGGAAGAAGGCCGACTGAAGGAGAAGCCTGTTTTGCTGCAAAGCAGGTATAGGGTCTTCCATTGCATATTATGATCTTAATATGCATGCTCAACTTCTATATGTTGTTCTTGGAGATTAATGTGTAAGTTGAATAATTGTGCATTTTTATGTGTCTATGTTGGGCCAGTCTCTTACACAGTTACAAAAGCTTACTTACCTTTGATGGCTAATGTTGAAAAATTGTTATATATTTAAACCATGATAATAATGAATCACTGTGCATCATATGCAAGAACATTTTTGTCATTGTTATGACCAAGATTGTATTCCATTTATGTCATTGTTATGACATTGTATTTCTTCGTTAGCCTTATTAGTTAATTCTTGCCTCCCTATTTTTATATTCATGTTTTTTCCATTTCTCTATGTTAATATTGCAGAATGTTGCATGATTTTATTTTTGACAGTGTTGAGCATTCTGGTGGGCAGCGTGTTCGTCTTGATTTGCAAAAGTTAAACCAATTTTCTATTTTCCCAGGCCAGGTTAGAGTACTTCTGTTTCTAGGAAGCACATTTCATCTTTATTGGTGTGTCTTGTATAGGATAAGAAAAAAACACTGATATTGACTACTATACAGGTGGTGGGTGTTGAAGGGCATAATCCTGGTGGACACTGTCTTATTGCATCAAACATTGTTGACTACGTCCCATTTTCTGTTACTACTAGCGAGCAAAACCCCTCCAAGAGACGAGCTTTGGGTCACAACCAGCTCACTTATCCCTCACAAGATACAAGGCAGGTGTCTTTGGTATGTACTTTTCGTGCTGTGGAATGATAAAGGATCAGTGTGTGTTTGCACATGAGTCAAATTTATTCGTCCATTTTCAATTGCTTGATAATTGTGGCTATTAGCTATTGGCTGGTCTGCACTTTCACATGCTCTTGTTTCTTTTAAATTTTAGGTGAATTTTTTTTAGTCCGGCAAGTTCTTATTTTGGTTTCAATTCTGTCAACTTAAATGAATTGAAAATAGTCTTGTAACTTTCAATTGTTTGAAATTTTAGTATGCTAGCCAGATGTAGGAGGTGGGACATCCAGTTGACCAATCAAAGTCTGCCATGTGGACAAATCAAACACTGCCACATCAACTCAATAGGATGTTTCACCTCCTAAAATCGGTTAATGGACTAGAATATCAAACAATTTAAAGTTACTGGACACTTTTCAATTCATGAAAGTTGAAAGGACTAAAAGCCAAACAAGGGTTACTTACAAGACTAAAACCTATTTTCCATTAATTTTTTAGTATGTCATACTAATTGCCTTCATTTACTCATCTGCCCTCTTATTCCATGCATATGGTTGCAATAGTTGGCTATTAAATTTATAACTGGGACTTCAAAAGAATCTGTATGTATTTGGCAGTCCTCGAAAAACTGTACCAAGTGCATTTTGTGCATCAAATATAATTATATAAAAATTGCCATAATCCAGTTATGCAACTGGACTAGTAGTATTGCTCATTAGGCTGAAACGACAAATTGCAAGTATATTTCCTTGCATAATACAATTTTGGAAAGGATTCAGTAATAGAAGTTATAGATGACTTGCAGCATTCTATACTTAGTTAAGTATGAATTCTCATCTCTTTGGATTTTATATTTATGACATAATGTATCAAAAGACTCGTAACTATCAATTTTGTTTTGAAAGACTCCTAAGCTATTTTTTGTTTTAAAAAACCCTTAAACTCTTTATGCTTGAGGCCCTTGAATTATTCTTTTATTTAAAAAATCCTTTAAGTACTTGATTTTAATAGCATTGTAATTGGATGATTTGTCATTTTTTAATGGAAAATATTAAATTGATTCAGCAAAATCCATGAACTTTCATTAACAGGGGCCTCATGAAATAAAAATTAATAGTATAAACGCTTTTAAAACAAACAATTTTCCAGGGGCATTTCAAAACTAAAGTTGATAGTTTGGGGGACTTTTGATGCATTATGCCTGTATTTTTTGCTTGAATATAACATCCTAAGTTGGCTTTTCCTGGCTACTTTGTTTTTGAACAGATTGTTGCGGCTGGCCCTTTTACTACCAGTGATAATTTGTTATTTGAGCCTCTTACTGATCTTTTAGCATATGCACGTCGAAAGCAACCTCAGTTGCTTGTCCTGGTGTGAATCTCCCAACCTTTCATTAGTAACTTGCCTCTTATTTTAGTCAAGGATATTTTTCCTCCCGTTATTTTCACCCACGTTACTATAATTCTACCTCTTCAACTTAGGAATTCATCCCTTAATTTTACCAAATTCAGAATTTTGGTTTTTTTACCCCCTGTAACAGGTGAACTTTCCGTTAACTGCTATGTGGCATTTACCTTCAAATTTGCATGTCAGTGATTACCACTAAGTGCACCTGTTACAGCCAGTAAAAGGACCAAAAAATTGAACTTAAAAAAAAAAGGTATGAATTTCAAAATTGAAAGTTACTGGAAAAAAAAAAGGGTGTGTGTTAAAGGACTTAAAGACATTTACCTATAATCAATAACTGCTGAGGATGTAAAAGAAAATTCTTTTATCTCACTTCATATCTTGTGTGACAGCTAGGGCCATTTATTGATTCTGATCATCCAGAAATCAAGAAAGGCACAGTCAATCAGACCTTTGAAGAAATGTTCCACCTCGAGATCCTTGGAAAGGTTATACAAACTCAAAAAGGCATATCCGTCTGTTGTATTGATCTTTTCAGCTTCTTATAATGTTTTTTCTATTGCTTTATTATGTAGCTTCAAGATTATGTTGAATATATGGGTACGTCAGCGCAAGTGATCCTTATGCCATCTATCAGGGATGCTAATCATGACTTTGTTTTCCCTCAGGCGAGCCACTTCATTTCTTTGGAAATTAGTTTTTTTTTACTGTAGCTATGGGTGAAAGCAAATTGTAGGACAATATGTTTAGAGGCTAATAATTTAGGGCATTAAAGTTTTAATTTGACAAATTTAGGCCCTTAAATTTAATTTTTGCACGTTTTGGCCAAATTGGGTATTTCGGCTTTGACCTAAATGTGCGAAATTATAATATAATGACCTAAACGAGTCAAGCTCACAAACATAATGTTCTGCAGTTGCTATCTCTAAGTTACAAGCCTTTAAAAAAGTTATTCCCTCATTTCTCTGGAATACTTACAACTGGCTTGAAAACCTGCTCTAACAATAATATTTTGTTCTTTTGACAGCCTGCTTTTGACATTCATCCAATAGATTTTAGTCATCAGGTACAGAAGATGCTCTATGGTTGTAGAAATATGTGTATTAATATAACTATTTATTTACGAGACTTGACAAAGCTTACTTTGTTTCAGATATGTAGTGTCTCTAATCCTGGGATGTTCGCTGCTAATCAGGTGACAATGACATTTCTTCAGTATGACAGTATTTACTCTTTCAAATATATGGTGATAATGAGACCTTTCTGCTACTAGTCTCTGTCTTTCTTTTGGGAGAAAATTCACTATTTTAATAAAATGACATTTTAATTACTCACTGTACTAGCTCTGTTGAAGTAATGGATTGTACTATATGCTAAGTTTAAAGATGCAAAAATACTCGATATTCACATTTCCAATGCAATTCCAGTTCAAGATATAATGATAAGCGAAATGTGGAAGAGGTAAACTCGAGGGATGCTTGAATTTTGACTTATAATGAATGTGATGATTATATTGTTAGTGTTTTACTCTAATTTAAAAATAACTAGGGACTCAATGATTTTTGATTGACGAATAAGTTGAATAATTGAGGAGAAATGATTATTGCAGTGGGGTAGTTTATCAAAATATGATGATAATTACTTAGACTTAATAAAATGATAAAGGTAGATTAATCATTTTTGAATTTTCATTAACCCCCACAATTATCCACACTCATTTTTATTGAAGAATTTGAATCGGACGCACTTCAAGAAAACTGCAATTGGTATTTTAACAGGAACAACTGTAGCAATGTGTTGATTAATTTGTGTTGATTGACAGGTGAAAGTGGGTTGTTGCACAGTGGATATACTAAAGCATCTTAGTGCTGAGGAAATCTGTCGAAATCCAAAAGGAGGCTCGAAGCAGCGGTTAACGAATCTAGCCAAGCATATCCTGAACCAACACAGGTATGAATGTTTTTAATGGTAGGAATATATTTGTTTAAAGATTGGTCATTCTTCATGCCTTTTTTATTGTGTGGAGCAGCTTCTACCCACTATATCCACCCGCAGAAGAGGTTCCGTTTGATTCCTCCCTCGCAGACAAAGCAATACATTTTTCATCAATTCCGGATATACTCATATTACCTTCGGACTTGGCTCACTTTGTGAAGGTTAGCATATAAACAAAGCTCAGTTCAAACATTTTCTTTTCCAAGCTGATCAACATTTGTCCCAAACACAGTTAATTTTTTTGACTTAGTTCCAATATTTAAAAAAATGTCTTAATTGTTGACCAAAATTACTGGAACATTGAAAAAGATGTTGTTTTATGTTACACAAATGTTTAATTTTGATCTCATAATTTGTCTACTGTCGGTGATTTTGGGGCTAAAACTGGAATCAATTTTTTTTAGTTTTATTTTGAGACTAGATAGCATATATATATATATATATATATCGCTTCAGCAAAAGATCTATGATGGGTGGGTAAATACTAAATAGAAAAGGAATAAGCAGTATTATTGTGTGTAACAGGTGGTGTCACTTGGAGAAGGAAATGAGGGAGAAGAAGTGAAGTGCATTTGTGTGAATCCAGGGAGACTTGCGCGAGGCGAAGGGGGTGGTTTCTTTGTTGAGATCAACTACAAAGCTAATTCCGACTCATCAATTGCTTCAGTCATCCGCATATAAATTCACCGCCAAGTATGTGTACCATTTTTATTTAAATAGTAATTGTACTTTTTTTTCTTTTTAATGAGAAAACTGTTGTCGTTAATCCAAAACAAAATGATATTTTGAATTAAATTGTACACATATGTTTAAATTTTTTTATTAATTTTTTGGACTGATAAATGAAAAGTATTTAAAAATAAAATAAGTATTGTGATAGTTTTTTTTAGAGTTTCAAGGTGGTTGTTGGATGTTTCGAAAAAGAAACTGTGAAATTTAAACAGAAGGAGTGTTTTTTTTTGGCATTAAACGAATATTAAAATTGGAGTTCCTTTCTCTCTCTCTCTTTTTTTTTTTTTTCATACGAACCCAAAATATTTGATGGTGAATTGGTGATCTAGCGATTGCCTGACCAATATGATTTTATATTCATTCACGCAGTCCCATCCTTTCATCTTTTAAAGATGTTCGCGTTTAATGGATGTTTGAATATTTAGAGTGGGATTGACTGAGTTTATAAGTTTTTTAAAGCATAACTTGTTTAAGAGCTTATAAATTCTCTTAAAATGTATGACAAAATAAAATGTTTGACAATTTATAAGATTTTAAAATAAGTTATTTAAAATTTATAAACTGTAATAAATAAGTTAGAATATTTGAACTTATTTTTTTCATTACCTTTACTCCCACCTACTCACCTATTCCACTCTGAATTCCATCAAGCCACCATTACTTTCAATCTATACCTTAACATAAAAAATTAAAAAATATTTATTTTTATTAAAATTAAATTAAAAAAATTATGACAAATTATTAAAAAACTTGTAAGTTTTATTAGCCAAATACTTCAATAAATTATAAGCTATTTAAAAATAACATCTTATAAAATTTTAAAACAACTTATAATGGGTGTTTGGTTGAAAATTTTTGGAGATGAATAACAGTTAAAATTATAGAGTGTGTTTGGAATAATTCCCATTATATTTATCTTATAACCTATTAAAATAATATTTTAAAATAACTTATAAAATATTAGATTTTATAAGATAATTAAAATAAATTTAAACAAACACCTGCTTTGTTAGAAGAGGGGGGAGTTGCGAAGAAAATGAAAAATTGATTTATGATGCAAGCGTAGGCAATAGATCCTCCAGTACATACTCCAACTTTGTATGGAAAGGTAAATTTTCCCAATGCCACAAGTCTTGTTTGACATCCTCCAACACCTGCACTACTTGGGGCATCGTCGGCCTATGCTCCGGGGCAGTGTTCACACAATCCATTGCTACCCCAAACACACGTTTCATTGCAACTACGGTTTCATACCCAACACCCTTCAAATTAAATATTTGACCGATCCCCAGATTCCCCACAACTGCAAGTTGCACCCACTTAACTAGAGTCATCACACCACCATCATCTCTGGTGTGTTGGGATGGCCTCCCGCACACCACTTCAAGCAACACTACACCGAAGCTGTACACATCACAAGCTTCGGACACTTCCCCTATGGCCCGATAGCCCTGAGATGACATCCTTTTCCAGCTCATAGGGTCCGTTAGTTTTGTCAGCCCAGCATCAGAGACAACGGCGCAGATTTGTTCGTTGAGGAAAATGTTTGAGGATTTCACATTTCCATGCACAATCTTCTGACCATGGATGTGAGCAATCCCCCTTGCTGCCCCTAATGCAATCTTCAATTTAGCTCCCCAGCCTAAGTGCATACCTGATTCCCCTGTAAATAGTTGGAGAATAATCAATCAATTGTACTCCCCCCGTCTCATAATTGTTTTCACACTTTTATTTTCCGTCCTTCCCACAATTACTTTCACACCCTATAAATGGAAACTATTACTTTAATTTTATCCTCATAATCTAACTAATCTCATTATTTTAATAATATAACTTTACACAACACTCTACTTTTCTTAAAAGTTGTGCCATCCCAAAGGTGAAAACACCTCTGGGACGGAGGGAGTAATTTATTAAAGATAATAGTGCCAAGCAGAGTTTAAATACCGTGTAGCATTGTATATACATTGCCTTGATCGTAATAATCATACACCAAAAGCTTTATATCTCTTGAGAAGTAATAGGCCCGCAGTTTAGCAACATTTGGATGCCCTCCCATTCTTCCCAATACCTCCACCTGCTGTTGAAAAACATCAACTGAAATAATCACATCCTTTAGTCTCTTCACCGCAACTGCATTTCCATTTCGTAACGTCGCCAAGTAACAAGTCCCGAATGTTCCTTTCCCGAGCACCTCTGCAGACGCCGTTAACAGGTCATCAAGGTCGAAATTGTGATTACCATCCGAAACAAATACAAGTCTGTTTTTCTCCTGAGTTACTACAGGGTTCCAAGTAAAAATAATATCCTCCCACATTTTCACCACTTCAAACATTTTAGGCCTCTTTTTCATTGATTTTTCTACACACTGCATCCCTATTTGCAACACTCTAACCATCTGATCTTTCATGTCGCGATGCTTCAGTAGATGTGCATCGAAAACCTCAGAAGCTCTCTCCGAATCGACTAGTTTAAGAGCTGCATCAACAGTATTAGAGTTGCTGGTGAGTGTTGGAAAATAGTGAGTGTGTATGGGAAGATGAAAGTGTTGACACGGACTTAGAAACACAAAGTCGAGGCACGAGTTTCACTCGCTCTCCGTAAGACGTTATTGCCCCCGTACACTAGTGCAATACGGATCGTAGACAACCGTCCCCAAGATACAACGACTTTAGAACTTCAGATTGTTGCACTACAAATCAGAAGTTATCGGCGAATCGCAAAATAGGTATCCGGAACTCCCGACACGACTCTAATGCACACTTAGAATGCTTGAATGCTTTTAGAGAGGAGAAGGCTTATTTTGGTTGTGAATGATTCTGGAATGAACATTGGGGTCTTATTTATAATAATTGAAGAGATGTGGTGCCTTTTGGTGAAGGGTTGCATCTTTTCCAACCTTTAATCCTGAGCCCTTAGATCACACCTCTTGATTTTCAAGGGCTCTGATCGCACCTGTTGGCTGCACCCTTAACCTGATCCGCGCATGTCTGACTCGGGTTCGAACCCCACTGGGCGCGCGCCCATTCTGACTTCCAGACGGGCGATCCGGGTCCGACCCGTACCAGCCGAACCGAACCCGACCCGGACCATTCGAACCGCACCGAGTCTGACCCCAGACGGGCGATCCGGGTCTGACCCGTACCAGCCGAACCGAACCGAACCCGACCCGTACCATCCGAACCGTACCGACGCGATGGTCCGTACACCCACGTACTGAGCCTTGATCGAGCCGTTCCAAAAATTAAAGGCTCCCCAGCTCCTCGCGACGACGCGTACGTGCGAAGTGCGCCTCTAAAGCGCCCAATGCGACTATGTGCGTGCCCGAGCCCGTGCGGGTGCGGGTGTAGCATGAGGGTCTTTGGGTTAGCCCTTCGGGCTAACCTTAAGGCACCAACATGTAGACCATAGAATATTATTAATTCTATTGTACACAAGTCTACATATAAGGGACTCCAAATCCTTCACATTTTCCTATGTGGGACAAAGGATTATTTCCAAATTTTCTCCCTTATTTTCTCTCTTCAACATGTTTAAGTTGCTAACTTCATGTATTAATATCTCATTCACCCGAAATTGGTTTTGAGCAAATTAATATCTCAAATTCATCTACTCCGAACGTAGATTAATATTTTGCAACTTAATTCCATTTTTCACCAATGGAATATCATGATAAAATTGGTCAAACTTGGGTCAACTACCCATATTCCAAACCAATTTCCAACAGTGAGTAGTTGGAGTAGAAGAATTCCAAAGTCATACACATCTAATGCTTGAGTATACTTCTCTCGTGGGGCTGTTGAGTTGGCTAAGACTGATAAGCCAAGATCTGATACACAACAGTAGGATTCCATATTAAGAAACACATTTGATGTTTTAACATTTCCATGGACAAGTGTGCCACCCATTTCTCTGTATATGGCGGCAACACCCCTAGCTGCACCAATTGCAATTTTAAGTCTGCTTTCCCAATCTATATGCACTCCATCTTCTTGTCTCTTGCCTGACAATTGGAGGGATCTATTCATCTTGTTTAAATTAATCAAAACAATATAAATCAGTTCTTTTTGAATCATTCAATTTACATTCCTAATTTTTTACTTATAATTTCCTAAAAACATAGTACTCTTTTTATCCCATAATTGTTTGCACACTTTTCTTTTATGTCTGTCTCACAATTGTATTTACACTCTATAAATGAAAACTGCTATTACTTTTATCCATACTATTCACATATTATACACAAAATGCCACTACTTTTACACGCAATCAGATTAATTTTATTATTTTAATAATATAACTTTACATATCATCTTACTTTTCTTAGCAAATGCGTGTTATTATAAGGATAAAAATATTTATTTTTATATTTCCTCCGTCCCCCAAATTTATTCTCATTTGTGTGGGCATGAGTTTCAAGAAAAAATCAGATAAAATAGATAAAATTAAGTATATTGTAGGGTCCACTTGAGAATAAAGTGATTGTTTGTAAGTATAATAACGAAGTAATATTTTCTAAAAGAGAAATGAGATAAATTCGAAAGACGGAAAAAATGAAAAGTGAGAATAAATTTGAGAGACGGAAGGAATACTAATATATGCAATGTATTGCTATTTCAAGAAATAATAAAAGCAAACATGTATTACTGCAAAACTAAATAGATTTTTAGTTAGGTGATTTACATATAGATGCTGGGACTCCGGAAGGAAAAGTTCCCAAAACTGTTGTTTCTTCACAACTGCTGCCACTAACCTATCATATATGGCTGACATCTGAATTTTGTCATCATTTAATGAATCAACAATTGCACCAATTTATTTAACTTCCAAATTAATTTCTTTTGAATATTCATGCATGGCGCGTTGACATTGTCTCTCATTCTTTCAAACGCAAACCAAAGAATGATGAAATTTCCTCGCCTCCGTTGCTTAAGTGAAAAGTCTTGTATATATGTATATATCTCCGTCAATGGAAAGTGGTCCCAATTTCTTTTTATCAAATTTTTTGGATGATATATATTTAGTTGAAGACTCACTTCCTTCGTTCAATATTGAGACTTGAGAGCTTGTCTTGCTCATTTTGGTTATATATACATTAGTGTTCTAAAAGTCGGCCAAGTCGGTTCTTGGCCGACCCGTTATACCTCAAATCGGCCAAAAAAAAAATGTCTGGGCCTTTAGTCGGATATAGGCGCCAAGTCGCCGACTAACACGGTTTCTGATTAGGCGCTGAATTTTTTTTTAATTTTTTTTCTTTTTTTCTATTTTAAACAAGTCAAAGATATACAATTACAATTAAATAAAAAATAATTGATTTTGAGCCTCCAAAATTTTGCTTCTAATTAATTCAATGAGTAACAAAATTATAATTGAGCCCAAATAATTCATCAATTTAATTTATGAGCCCAAACTAATTTTTTTAATAAAATATCAATACAAATAATAATTTCATAACTAAGCTCAATAAATTTAATTTTGTATAAATAATTGCATGAAATCTTACAAAATAGATAATTAAAGTACATTAATTTATGCATAATATATTACTAATTTATTAAATTATTTATTTTATTACCATTTAAGTGTTTCCGACTAGTCGCTAGGCCCTAGTGTTCCGACCGACTAGCGACTTTTAGAACACTGATATATATTAAAAAAATAAGAGAAATAAAGTAAACGAAACCTTACGATAAATGGCATCACTACAAAATAAAGCTTCATAATTTGGTAATTAAATTAAGAGTTCTTTGTAGCTAATATAAGAGATTCATATTTAAAGACCTTGTCCAATGCATAAACTAAAAAATTTAAGGGTATTTTTTTCTGTCACGTCAGCTCTACTTCGAAAACTAGAAAATCTCAATCTCTAAAGTAAAAAATCATTCTTATTGCATAAACTCAAAAAAATAAACAATTAAAATAATAGTTGAAAATATATTTTAAATATTTTTTTAAAAAAAATAGTTTATTTTACTTTTTATTTAGAGTTTGCAAACTGAAACTATATTTAATTTGGCCCATTACACAAATTTTAATATTATCCATCGTTTAGAAAAAAAAAAAAAAAGATCGCGTCCATACATACATAGATACAATAGGTACATAGATGGCAATAAAGATCAACCATATATTGCATAGAATCTTGAATATTTTCTCTCACCTACACCAGTTATATATAAATGCGGTCTCCACACTACAACTCTGTTGCCCTAATTTTTGTCCGAAAGTTTTGATCTTTGTTGCCCTAATTTTAATTTCTTGGGCAGCCATGGTTAATGTGTGCAATAAGAAGAGAACGCTGGGGCGAAGGAAGATCGAAATCAAGAAAATCGACAACAAGTCAGCCTTGCAAGTAACATTCTCCAAACGCCGGGCTGGCTTATTCAACAAAGCCATCCAACTCGCCCTTCTCTGCGGTTCACAGATTGCAATTCTCGTGCAGTCACCATCTGGAAAGATTTACTCTTGCGGCCACCCCCACGTGGATGCCGTCATCAACCGTTTCTTGACGGCGGCGACACCACCACCTCTGACGTCGTCGGAGGAGATGGATTCTGCCCGGCGTGCGTACGAGGAGGCTGTGATGAGGTTGGAGATGGAAAAGAGAAGAATAAAGAGCGAATGCTGGTGGAACGAACCGTACGAGGGTTTGGAACTGCACGCACTGGAGGAATACTGGGGGGCGTTGCAGGTTTTGACTGAAAATGTTTGGAGGAGAGCAGAGATTGAGGAATTGGAGAAAATGCTGGATGAATAATTTGATTTAGTTTTTAAGTATATTAATATTTGATAGAGCATATATATATATATATTCAGGAATATCAGCTTTATATCAATCTTTATATATTGCATTGTGTTCATTGATTAATTTGTTGGATTTTAGATGATAAATTAATTAGTTAGGGTTTTATGAAACATCTCTAAACAATTAATTAGCTAGTTTTATGGAAAGATTATGATAATTAAAATTCTGATTTCGTTACCTTTTTTTGTGACAGAAATATATGTCGTCTAAATTTGCCAGCTGGGATTCACAACAAAATTTGATTTCGTCTTACATTAATTATGATCAATTTTGCGAAAGATTTTTTTATTTCCCTTTAAAATTTAATGTTTTTTATTTTTTATTCTAGAATTTATTTTTAATATATCATAAAACAAATTGATCGTTTACTAGCACCTACGTCAAGGTCTAATTATTATTAACTTCATTCAACATGAAAATTTAAATTTACAAAACTTTTATTGACCTTAATTTTTGAATTTTTATTTTGTTAATTATTTTTAAGTAAGAAATATATATAGAGAATATGTATGAAATTATTTACATTTCTTAATTGATATACTTTGATTACATTAAAGGTGAAATATATTTAATGAACAAAAAAAAAAAAAGAACTATGTATATATAAATTAACCACGGAAATGATCACATGTTCATTGTTGGACACAAATTTATATATTCACAATGAAGGGCCTACTACTGTTTAGTTGATTGCTTAAGTTATCTTATGTGTTATTATCACACTCGTGGTGGACATATGATTATTAATTCTAGAGTTGTCAAAACGGGCCCAACCCGGTGGACTAGCCCGATTTTAAGGACATGCCGGGCTTGAAAATTCATGGTTCGATGGACAATCGATCCAACCCGAAATATCTCATGGTCCGTTGGGCCGGTACTGGGCCAGCCTAATTCAGCCTATTTCTAACCAAAACTCTTTTTAAATTCTTTCCTAATTTAATTATTTTTTTTAAAAAAAATCGCAACAATAAAGATTGAATCTTGTAGTAGAATTAATGAGTTCTGATGAGACACTCTTTTCTTGATATATGATATTTTACTTTTATTCGTGTTCGCATACTGTTTATTGATTTCTTAGTTTTCTGTTTACTTTTGTGGAAGCAAAAGAATGCTTTTTAGGAGAAAAGAAACATGTGAAATAATTTTAGGGTCAGTTACATAGGAGCCAATTGTTAAGAGTAATACACATAGAAGGACACCTATGGTACCTATATTTCATTTAGGAGCATAATAGGCTTTTTCTAATACTACGTAACCTAACTATTACTGATGGGACAATACAAATAAAGCAAATAGTAGTATAAAAAGGTGTCTGACAAGAAATAGGTGGTAACTATTCATACAACTTGCTAGTGAGAGGACGGTTTCTACAGTTTTGTGTGAAAAAAAGAGGGAAAACTCAACATTAACAAAGAGAGAAACCCCAAAGAAATATCTGATTCAATTTTTGGATTGACAATTTTGGTACACAAACTATCTGGAAGAAGGTTAATAGAAAAGGTATGTGTTTCATGAATAATGTTTTGTACGATTCAATCAACAGAGAAAGGGATGTTCTGAGTATGAGTTTAAAGGGGGGATTCATTATTATCAAATAAAGCTAGGGTTTTTTTTTTTCAGTTTCGTCTAAAAATACAAATGCCGAGGAGAAGAGTAAATCGAATTCGAGTAGACGAAAAAGAGCAGGATGTGTTGGAAGATAGGAGGGCAACGCGACCCAGAGTCAGAGGTATGTTGGTTTCTTTATTTGTTGGGTTTTGTCGCATCTGTGTTTGACTTTAGTAGTAAAGTATCTTTTGTATGCTTGGTGGGCGAACTTAAGTGACGGATTTGATTTTTTTTTTGGGTGTGGGGTAGGGTTTACGAATACCTGTCTTGTGGTAGGTGGGCGTACGAGGATATCGGAGTTTGGTGCGGTTTGCTGCTTTCCTTTGTGGGGACCATGGAAAGTTTGCGTTCTTTGTTTTTTATTCCTTGATTCCATAAAGCCGTAGGCATGTACCAAAGCATGATAAATGTACCAAAGTAGTATAAATGTACCAATGATATGCCCTGCTTCTGGTTTGTTGCTGATTATTTATTTTGTAGTGAGATGACTCGTACCAGAGATGTGTTTGCATGTAAATAATTGTTACAGACAAAGTGTGTTTATATGATCTGTTGTTGTAACGTATTGTTCCTATATTGGTTTTTGTTTATAATCATCAGCGACTGCAGTTATTATGTTTAGGTAAAGCTAATTTGATGATTTTGAAATAGAGACTTCATAGGCCAGTAAATGATCTGATGTAATATTCCCATATATATACTTCTAATGTAATATTCCCATATATAGACTTCTAATGATCTAATTCATATATGCAAAAAACAGAGGCTTTAGATGGGATTATGTATGTAAAAAATATCCTATATTTGAAAATGCACTGACAAAAAATGTATATGTGTAATCAATTCATAATGTGGACAAATGTAGTTTCTTTAAACAACAGATAAAAAGGGAACAATGTATTATCTACATATTGCAAATATTATCCAATGAAACTTGACATGAAAGGAATGATCGCAATATCAAGGCTGAATTCTGTATCTGTTATAACATTGACAGAGCTAGTATGCGCACATTGATGAATTGATACAATGATATGTAAATGTTAATATTTATGTGCGTAATGTTAATATTGTTTGCGTAGTGTGTAGATTAGTTGCATTAAAAAGGGTTTAAACTGTTAGTAAATTATGGAGTAATGAATTTGATAGGGAGAATGCATGAACCTGATCAGTATTGCACCCCTGATCCAGGTAAATGCTGCATTGTGTG
>JAPKLY010001084.1:0-14387 GCA_026898435.1 Prunella vulgaris
GATCAACATGAAAGGCAATTGGAAAAATTGTAGATTGGTTGTAGATACGAGAAAAACAACAGAGTCAGGCCTGTATTTTTCTACCAAATGACGAATGATTACATCTCCGCTTAATATAGTGCAACCCTGTCAAAGATTTGAATGAATTAGTAACACGGTAAAATCAACTTGATGACTTCGATACAGAAAGACCAAACCAATGAAATATCCAGAACAACATCCCCGTGCAAAACCTGGAATGCAAGAACCAGCATCATTTTTAGATTGCATCTCAATCAAGAGGACAAAATATATTGAACAAAGAGAACATAGTATAGCAAGAATCAGAAAAAGAATTGGTGGCAAGTGATCCTCCAAGCTAGATAAAATCACGATAGTCCAACCGAAAACTACAGAAACACGCAAAACACATAAATTGTAAATTACAAATTAGCATTAAATAAACTCTGTCAATTGTTGAGTTGACCCCTAGATTTGCAGTCTTTGCTCTCTACTTCGATGACTCAGGTGATAGCATACACACAAGATTTTTCATATTCTCAGAACATGTTAAGCTGCTGTCAACAAGCATGACTCTCATTTCTCAGAACATATAGCATATAAAAGGGGTGTTACATATACCTCTGATTCAATGAAAGATAAATGAAGATGGAGAAAAAATAAAGTATAAAAACAAGCAGCACAGACCTGGTGTACCTTATACATATAAATCGTCAACTTTTATGTGCAAAAGCTTTTTATCATTTCTTTAAATTTTGGCTATTAATGATAAGTTTACAGTTTTCACTCTGTTCCTATTTATTTACAATACTACTAGTACTCTTCTTGCACTGCTAAACAAATAATTAAATTACATCATAACCTGTAAGAAAACAGAAACCAAAAGTGTGTAATGATGAAAAACTTTCTCTAGCTCCAACTCAAAATTTTCCCAGCTAAAAGTCAAAATCCCTTTAACAATTACACCAATCTGCAACCTCCTCATCAACATATACATATATATATAACAACTTCCAAACAACCTTCTCTTCTAATTGCCAATTTTAGGATTATCTTGTAAGAAAGGAGCAGGAGTACTAGATGATGTATGCTTAGTTGATTATCTTGCAAATTAAAGAGAACGGGAAACATGTGATGGCAGTGATCAAAGAAACCAGGAAACCGGTTAAAAACTCATCGGAATGGATTCAAAAACCTTGTACACTGCAGGAGTTGCAGCCTTCAAAATCTGTAGATCAGAAGCATCTAACGCACAAAGCAAACTTAGTTAAGCAAGCTAAAAGATGAAACATAAGTCAACATAAAGATTTATATACAAGAACACAGACACATAAGTAGAGAAACAGAGAGATACCAATACTTTATCGTATTGCATTGCCAAGAGAGCAGCAATGAAAAAAGTCTGTAACATGAAAGTAAACCTTTAATCAATTCTAAAGCTCAATTTCTACATAGATATACTAGTGTAAACCTTTAATCGATCACAGATGGGCACTTGGTGAAGAACCTTTCTTCAACCTCTGTTTATTGCTTCAAGTTCACAGCACCAACTATGCATATATAAATAGAATATGTTAATAACAGGAATGCATCAACAAACTCTCTTATGCATACGACAAAGATAAGAAAAACTTGAGCAATAACTCAATTTTTACCAACAAAGAAAATAATTAGTCACAATTTAACTCTCTCATGGAGGAGGAAGGACTAAATCATTGAACAGATAAAACATGAACAGATATTTCTTCATATAAGCATAAGTCTCAATACAATCGCATACTAGTGTTGTCCCATTGATAACAATAACATCGATTGTATCTGGATCTAGTGCCCGTTACGATTCCGTCCTGATTGATTGTTGAGCACACACAAATAAGCAAAAGCAAGAAAAATATGGAAGAGAGCTTCGTTTTCCAAGTGCAAGCATAAAACGCACAATTTAAAACCATATATAGAATAATCTACTTGATTAGTTTAGAAATCAAAAGAGAAAAAGTGATGCATAATAAGGGAAATGTCACAACCTGTAAACTGAAACTCAAGTAATCAAGTAAGCAGCCACATATATTAATACAGGGCCCTACTCAAGACACTAATGTGCTTTCTGTGCAGTGCAACATCTCAAACTTCGCAAATCAAGTAACCATTTATTTGGGACCTTCCAAAAAAACAGTGTAAAGATATATATCGAGTTCAAGTGTACCTTGAGAGATTAGGATCGAAATGAGTTTCGAATTGTTCACTATCAAGATTCCAGCAATCAAGAGAAGCTATGACTCCAGCAGTTTGCAATCACCTAAATGAACTGTTGAGCTGTTTTAAAAAAATTCTTATTACCTTTTTGTCCCATAGGAAATACAACTAGATGATATTGCAGTTTTATTTTTTTTATTGGATGAAATTTATTTTATTTCCTCCAGTTCATTTTATTATAGAAACTCTAAGAACTCCATGTGACTTGAATGTAGAATTATGAACAATATTATTGTTTGCAGACATACTCCAGATTACTTCTTCTAAACAACAGGGCATAATATCTTAAGTAGAAGGATTTTATATCTAAATAATCACAAGATTTACCAAATCATATTTCTTCTACTAACCTGTATCCATCCTCTTCCTCTGTCCCCAAAAATCATATTTAAAGGCATTAGTTACTATATGAAATCATAAATATCAAATCTACAAAACATCTCGGACCAAATCACATTAAATGTGGGACAAATTCATCTCTAAAAATATTGACACTTACAAAATGAACAGTAGTAGTAACTGATGCATCCATGAAAGAATATGAACCGCACCGGAGCTTGAAGCTGCTCCACCGCCTCGATGAAGGTTTCGACCGGATTAGTTTCCTAGCGATCAGTGATTAGAACCGCCGGACACGAAGCAGGACGCCGCCGATAACGCCGGAGCAAACGAAAAGTTTCAAAATAATTGGGAATTGACGAGCGGGAGCAAATGAAAAGGCAACTAGGTTTTCTCAAAATAAATTTTCAATTTTGAGAGGTAACGTTCTCTCCATTTACTTAAAATGAATTAATTTGGACCACCAACGGAAATTTTTCGTTGCTAAATTTTTTTGTCACAATTCCGTTGCTAAAATTAAAATTATTTTTAAATAAATTATAAATTTATTAATTATTAACGGAATATATATTGTTGGAAAATTGTGTTGCTAAATTGTCAGTAAAGTGTTATTATTATAAAGCAAACAAATATGTTGCAAATCCGTTAGTATTACCAACGGATATAAATCCGTTGGTAAAATCCGTTGCTAAAACGCGAATTTTTTGTAGTGAAATACACCGCAATGTCTTCTGGGACGGATGGAGTAATTAATATTTTATGTTAGTGGGGTTGTCTATTTACTAATATATTCTTATATAATTGTGGCTTCATTTTAATGAGAAAGTGGCGTAAAACTTCCCTCTCCTTTTTTCCCTCCGAACAATTAAATAATAATTTCAGCTTTTAATTCTTGAAAATCACAATGCACATTATTTATTAAAAAAATAAATTTTCTTATATCATCTTCGATTAATCTACCAGAATTGAATTTTAATTAGTTTAATTGAGAGATGTATGGATGAGAATTTTGACCTAATCATAAAAAAATTATATGAAATTAATTTTTTTTAAAATAGAATATTAATTTGACATTTTGTATATCAATTTTTTCTATTAAGAATGTGGGATTAAATCATTGTATATTAATAAAAAATAGATGCAATTAAAAAATTAAATATAACTAGAAATAATATTTATTTTGATTTTATGAAATGTTTGAAAAAAAAATTAGATTTAAAAAATAATATTCTAACTAATCATTAATTTTGCTAATATATTACTATTAGTCGTATGTTATCATATTGAAAAAATTTGTTCATATCACAATATAATACTAAAATTAATATATAATTTGATTATATTAATCCTTTTATATGATATAAATCTTCTTATAATGTTTTTATGACTACGTCAAAATTCCCACCCGTTCATCACTCAACTAAACTCACCCAAACCCCAACCCACGTTTGAAATTAAGATAAAATAATATAATAATATTTATTTTTTATTAATAATAATATACATATTTTATCTACATTAAATTTTTATCGGTAATTGGGTTATTCGAATTCATGGCATGACAAGAGCTCTAGCTATTTGATATATATCACTTTATATTTAGGGTAGGTCTCTTGTGAATTCGGATTCACATGAACTCGTATCACTGTTATGTATAATTATTATTATTGTCATTATATATATTATAATTGTTATAAAAATATATTTAATTTTTTTAACAGTGATAGTGTATATACATAACAGTGAAAGTGAATCTATATAATATTGATAGTTAACAATCGGAGTTCACCGTGAACTCGAGTTCATACAATTTTTTTTCTTATATTTATATGTATTGATAGTTCTAGAAAGAGATAGATTTTTTAATTTTATTATAAAAAAGAGTAAGTGTACAATTTTTATAATATTTATTGTTGAGAAAAATATAATTTCCCATATCATGAATGAAGTGTGTATAATATCATTGAGAAAACCACCCACGTGCTACAATTGCACATGAAAATTTAGAGTATGTAATAAAAAAACTTGCAAATTTTAAGTGGGTCAATTGAACTTAAAAAAAAAATATATCACGTCAACGCAAAAACATAAAATTCGTTCTATGTCCTTATAGGATTAGGAACAAAAATTTGTTATTATAATAACTATAAGGACAAATACATGTTTATAAGAGACAAAATACGTGTTTTTTAATTTATTGTCCATTTTTTAATCTAGATTTTTTTTTTTGCATTTGTATTAATTTTATCCATATAGTACAATATATTTCTCTGTATAATAAATTATGTGTTCATATAATAACATTTTCAAATCTTATATGTGTTACTATGAGGATAAATATTTATTTTTGTAAGGACCATTATGTACCACTTGTATAGTAAAACATAATTGTCTTTTACAATAATACATATTCGTCTTTATAGTAATACAACCTAAGAACAATTTTTATATTTTGGTTTTATGTGATTTTTTAAAAGTTTTTCTTGACCCAAATCGACTAGGTTAGAATTAACAAATTTTTTTGGGCATAATTAAATGGATCTTAAACCATGAAATAATTGAATAATTTTTTTAACATTTATTAATACTATCATTGTCCCCGAAAATTCACATATTTTTCTTTTAAGTTTGTCTCACAAAATTAAGTTTACATATTTGCAAAAAGAAAATATTCCTCAAAATTTTCACTCTCATAATATCCGTCTCACATTATCCACCTTACATATTTTATTAATTATATATTTTTAATTTATTTGCTAAAAATACTTTAAATTTTTAAGAGACCGAAGTAATATGTGATAATATAATAAAACCTCAGGTATGCGGTCTTTATATTTAAGATCGTGTCACTACTCACTTGGGACAATAAATTAGAACTAAGTGTATAAATAGATAGGAGGGAAAAATACATTTAGTACCTGTTTTGAAATTTTACAAAATAACATTTATAATAGTTTTTATTAAGCTGTGAGAGACAACTTTTTAAAAAAAGCTGTTTTTTATTCTAAAATAGACACTTAATCTAAAAGTATAGGACGATATAAAAATTTTAATAAAACACTAAGGTTCCGTTTGTATGGATGGATTGATTTAAAAATGAATGGATTCTAAAAAAATCATGTAAGTACACATATATTTCAAATTGTAAAAAAAATAGAGATAAGAAAAAAATTAATGGAGAAATAGAGATGGAAAGAGATATAGAGAAGAGATTTTAAATGACACGATTTTAATGAGAATTTAGAATTCATCCATGTTAAATATAATTCAAATTTAAGTTTTTGTAAATTCTTTTAACTTATTTGGAGAGAGTTAGGGATGACAATAGAGCGGATCAGGGTGAATATATCAATATCCAAACCTGCTCCGCGTCTTTGACCCGCTGATTCGTCCTGCTCCATGCTCCACTGCGGGGCAGCATTTTGAAATCCATGCCTGCCCCGCACGGGACAGATCTGATCTGCTCTGTCCCATCTATTAATTATTCATAATTTTTCAAAATTAATATATTAAAAAAATCTAAATAAAAAATACTAAAAATTAATGAACTAAAAATAAAAAATTCACAATTTAATAAATATCTATCCAAATCACCAAATCATATCTAAAATAATAATAAAAAGTCATCAAATTCACCAAATTAATTCAAAACTGAACTAATACAAATGTCTAAATTCCAAAATAACAATAATAATTACTTAGCATATATAAAAATCTAACACCAGCCCAATCATTCCCCACTTAGCATATCTCCTCACATTGCTACATCATTTTAATATGTATTATTGTATTAATATTATATATATTAATGTTACCTATTTATATATATGTTTAATATTTTTTTATTCTTTTAGTTACCTTTTCCAATGTCATATACATTACATATATGTTTAATAATATATATTACATAATATTATATATATATATATATATCTAATATTATATATAATTAATATTATATGCAGCGGATCAGGAAAAAAATATGTAGATTCATGTCTGATCTATTCCGCGAACGGGGCGAGACAGATCTGCTCCATTCTTAAAACGGTGTAGAGTGGGGTGGAGCGGATCGACTGTGGAGTAGATCATTTTACTATCCTAGAGAGAGTGTGCATTTGTGTGGGAAATCAATGAACTTCAAATTCATTCATTCAAACGGGCTTAAACTTAAATATTTAACACAAATAAAGAGACCTGCAAGTGTTAGCAGCATTTCTCACACAGAAGACTTCTCTTCTCTGTTTCCTACATCATCTTTAGCTTTTGCTCCAAAAATGTCAGACGTTCCATCTGAACTCTACAGGGAAATACTTCTTCAATTGCGGCAGTGTCCCTCTTCCGATTCAGAAGTGTTTGCAAGGCATGGAAATGTATGATCGACGATCCATCCTTCATCAAAGACCACGCCAACAACCAAGGCCACTCCAACGTACCCTTCTATATTCTTTCTCTCTCGACTCCCTAAACTTTACAAAGGGCCCTCAAGAGATTGAAGCGTCCCGTGTCAAACAATTGATCCACGGAGGCATGCCAAATTCAGTCTTAGATATCTTCGACATGACCTCTTGCAACGGTCTAATTCTCATTTCTCACCTAAAGATAGACAAACTGTGGATGATATGGAACCCGTTAACCGGGGAGTGCCACTGTTTGCCCCTACCAGATGTTCCTTCAGATATAAAGTTGAGTTCCTCGGATGCGTGTGGTTTTGGGTATGATCGAGATACTGATGACTACAAAGTTGTGATCTTATATTTTGAAGAGGAAGATTTTAATCGAACTCTAGTTTATAGTCTGAAATCGGGATTGTGGAGTATGATAGAGGCTTGTCCTTGTTATCTACAGCTTTTTCATGCTGCTTCCTGGAATGGCGCATTGTACTGGAGATCATGGGATGCTATAGTTGCATTCGATCTTGGGACTCAAAGGTATTGTCAGCTGCCACTGCCCCCAGTTGATTGTTATTTTACTCTTCGTCTCTATGCATTGGGTGGGTGCTTAATCTGTTGTTGGGTTAATTGTACCGAGAGAAGTTTTGATGGATGGGTGATGAAGGACAGTGGAGTGTGGATTAAACTGTTTTCGCTGCCAAATTCTATTGTTCGTCCAACGTGGGAATTTAAAATTGTAGCTTATTTGAAAAGAAAAGAGCAAGTTATTATCAAGTATGGTCATGGTTTCTTGTGGTTTGATATAAGGAATAACTCTGTCTTGAAGTTCTCCATTCATGACTTACCGCACATTAATTTTTCTATAATTTGTCCGGGAAGCCTTGTTCGACTCAACTTTCGTCGGCGTGCTAGAGCTGCTACAGGTAAAAGGATATTAACAAGGAAGAGGAAGAGGGACATGGAAACTGCAGTGATTTATAATAGGTACACATACACTTATTAACTTCTAACTTCTTATTAATTAGCCATGTTTCATGTTAAACTATTTACAAACTTGTTGGGACATTTGTAGACATATAACATTACTATGTTGTTTATCCTTGCAGATTGAAGTTGTGCGTAAGAGTTGTCGGGGACAAGTGCTGCTCAGATGACGATTTATGCAGTGAAGATTCGTGTACGCTCTGCAAGGATGAGTAAAAGACTGTTTTGCATGATGAAGCTACAATTTGGGATTACGAATTTAAGATGTTAACAAGGCATGTGTTCGTTCATAAGCAATTTTGCTTGAACATTCCAGCTTCTCTCTGATTAAGCTAGCATCTGTTTCTTATATTTATTTTGATGGAGAAGGATGCTTGACAACTTCTTTCTCTAGTTAACTGCTGCATTCTGATGTTAACTTTTGTCTACCCTCCTTCTCAATTTAAATTTTTCAAAAATCCAAAAAGATAATGATTTGTTTCAAAATTCAACTACTATTTTTTAGTTAATTAATTGAAATTACATATATATATATATATATATTATAAAAATTTTGTGTTGGGCACATATATTTAAAAGATGACAAACACATATATACGAAGTTTTCACAGATGAAAGATTCATAAATTATGCCGAAATGTAAAAAATTTACGGATTATAATTGTCACGATCCGGATCAAATGGATATTTAAAATAAAATGTGAAGACAATATAAAAATTCCTTCTTAAATTGTGATATATAAGACAGACATAAAAGGATAAATATTCCCTCCATTCAATAAATATATGTTTACTTTTCATTTTCATTTTCATTTGTTCCACAAAAATGAAGTTATTGTTATCAATAAATTTGAATTTTCATCTTATTTTCTATTCAATTTATCTTTTTACTAAAATGTCTTGAAAAATGAGTAGTATATAATAGGAACTAGAAAACAAATAAATAAAAAAACTATAATAACTCAGGTTTCTTAATTTGTGTGAAAAAAATATGTAAGTCTATCATTGTGAGAGGAAAGGAATAATATATAGTTGCCCTTACAAAAATAAATTATAATAATGAGAATAGAATTAAGGTGCACATTTTTTCTTTAAATTATAAAGAAGGGAGAAGGGCATGTGTATCAAAATTAGGGATTATAGTTTTATAAGTCCAATAAGTTGACATCATTTTGATTTTGGTCCCAATTAATTGCTTATTTTGATTTTGATCCTACAAATTTAAATATATTTTGAAATTGATCCTATTACCTGTAATAGCAGATTGCTCAACAGATCATGCCTATGTGGATTTTTTATTCCTTTTTATATGTTTCATAATATATGACATTAATTATTTTTAAGTTAAATATATAAATAGATACAGAATTTTAAAAAAAAATATATGCTCACTTCTCCCCTATTCTTCTTCTTTCCTCACACTCCTCTAATTCAAGTTCTTCATCCTACATATACATTCAACTAATTACTTTTATTCTTAAAGAATCAATCCCCAATAATCAAACTCATCCCCTCAAAACTATCAAAGAACAAATATAAGTAAATCGTCCCAGGACATTGTTTAATATTAAACCATCAAATTTTGAAGAAGAGTTAGTTCAAACAAAAAGGAAAAATTAGACTCATTTTCATCTTAGTTCAATATTAGAAATCGAGTCAAAATTTAAAAAATCGTCATCTTCATCACAGCTCATCTGAATCTTTATAAGAAAGGGCACACCTCTTCTTCTTTTTCTCCTTTGGATATGAATGCTCAAATCTCACATATTAACGCAACTGAAAATTAAATTCATGCCGCTCAAGATATGTGTGCCACCATCGTCCGAGCGTCACTTTCACTTTGCTTTAGATTTGTCCGCCACTGTCAAGTGCTCTAAATCTGAAATGCTCTTGTTCCAGATTTGTGCAAAGGAGGGTCGACGACTCGTGGATTAATTTGGTTCATTTAGGGTTCTGCAAATTTAGAAATCAATGAAGGGGGTGGTGTTGGGGAAGGAAGATGTCTGGTCTCAGATTTTTAGTTCTTTTCTTATTTATTTTATTTAACATTTTTAAATTTATTTGATTTTTTAAATTAACTATATATTTTTCTATATTATATTTTTTTTCTTTGAAATTAGTATATTTATATATTTCAAAATTTTAAATATAAATAGTAAAAATTTAAAAATAATTCTTATTAATATTTAGATTATTTTATTTATATATTTAAATTATTAAAAATCACATGTTGCCAGTTTAACTTTTAAAATCTGACCTAATTTGAGAATATTCTGAATTTTTTAACAATTTTTTCTAATTTGAATTTTTTAAAAATAAATATGAAATTATTTAAAAAAATATTATCACTTAGACATTAAGACTCAATCATCAATGTCACTTGTAATAAAAAAGTCAAACTATATAATTAACGGTTGTGTAACCTGCTATTACAGGTAATAGTACCAATTTCAAAATATTTTTAAATTTATAGGACAAAAATCAAAATGAACAATTGATTGGGACCAAAATCAAATTGGTGTCAACTTATTGGACTTATAAAACTATAATCCCTATAAAATTATAAAAAAATGCAAATTAAAAGCATACTCAGAATGAGTGTGCAAATATTTTAAAAATTATACATTTATCCTTTTTTTTATAATAAATCTAAAAAATTGTCACTATGTCTCTTTTTTTAACTACCCCTATAATAATACGTATAAAATATTAAAAATATATACTACAACATAAATGACTTTATGTAACACTTTATTGTAACACTTTTAGTTTATGTAACACATTTTGGTAACATATTTCTAATTTATATATTATGTAACACTTTATACATCTGTACCATTTAAATGCAACACTTTTAAATTAGTAACACTTTTAAATATGTAGCACTTTTAGGTAACACATTTACAAAGGTAACATATTTAGGTAACACTTCTTGAGTAACACTTTTATAAAGATAACATGTTATACGTAACACTTTATCATGTGTAATATTTTTAAGTAATATTTTTATATGTGTAACATATATATTTTTGTTACACTTGATATTATTATTTAAATATTTATATATACATCTACTTATATAAAATCTACTCAATTGGTAACTATAAAATAAATATATTAGTCATATATAAACATGCCCTAGTGTATAACAATTTATTATATTCTTTAGTAAATATCTTAATAAATAATTTATATATATATATATATATATATATATATATATATAAATTTACAAAAAATCATGTACATAAAATTTATCTATAATTTAAAATAATTTATTTCATAATAAATATATATTTTAATTATATAACTATAAAGTATATATAATTTATATATTTTTAGATATAATTATATCATTAATAGATTTTTTGAATGAAATTTAGGTAGAAAATAATTTGGTTCATTAAGAAATAATATTTATCATTAATATGTGTTAATATTCACTATTAGTCTATTTAAAAAATAAATAAGAAAAAAAATAAAAAAAGTGATAATGAGTTAAATAAAATTGATGTCCAAAATATATAATATATAATGGATTAACCAAGATGGTCGGTGTTAAAACTTAAATTCAAGAGGTTCAAGGATCAAACAGGAATTACAATTTTTTTTTTTTTTTTACAAAAAGTGTTACATATAGTTTATATGTATCATTTAATAGGTGTTACATATAAAACGTAACACATTTTTAATGTGATACAAAAATTAAAAAAATGTTACATTAGATTTTAGGCTACACGGGCAAGTGCAACGCCCTGAAAGTGTTACCTATTTATAATAGATAACACTATGTACATTAAGTAACACTCTTTTGGTGTTAAATAATGTCCTTTATGTTGTATATTAACTAAGAATAAAATGTTAATATAAACACAATCATTGCAATCATGAATTTTTTTTTTTTAAATTAAAGAGATAAGAACAATTAAAATAAAGAATACACATTTATTCTTATTATAAAAAATATGTTCCTATAATACTCCCTCGAATCTTGTACACATATATGGTGGTGCCCACAATTTAAAATCACTAGTTTTCGAATAAAATAACAAATACATGGGTAACTAATGTATATTTTTGTATCTTGAACATAATTTAGTATTTTATATTTTTGAAGTGTATAAATTATTAAATACGGGATAGATTGGAAAGGTAAAACATGCAAGTTTCAAGTAAAATAAACAGTAATGCCTGCGATGCCATGCCAGTATAAGTAAACAAT
The DNA here is from genome assembly GCA_026898435.1 of Prunella vulgaris. Classification (NCBI taxonomy): domain Eukaryota; kingdom Viridiplantae; phylum Streptophyta; class Magnoliopsida; order Lamiales; family Lamiaceae; genus Prunella; species Prunella vulgaris. Next base: position 12,190 of record JAPKLY010001084.1, read on the forward strand.
TAATTTTGTTGGAATTAACAGCATATTTAAATAGAGATGGGTAAAGAAGAGGAAAAGACTAATTTCTTGAAAAGAATCCAACGCACCCATCTATAATTAGGTCCACTCATTTCTCCTATGACTTGATGCGTGTGTGTTTCATCGGTAAAGGTGTTGTTTGAATTCATGGTATGATTAACAGAGCTTTAACTATTTGATATATATTACTCCCTCCGTCACGGAACTACTTTCGTAGTTATTCCGGGCACTTGAATTAAAAAAAAAATAAGTACGTGGGTGTAAAGTTAAATAATAAAATAAGAAATATGTATTTTATTGATTTTTGTGAGTGTAAAATGTTTCCTTTTTAGGTGTGTGAAAGAAGAGTTGAGACGTCCAAATAAGGAAAGTGTGAAAGTAGTTTTGGGACGGAGGGAGTACTTTATATTTAGAGTTAGTCTCGTATGCATCAATAACACTGTGCAATTCTAATTTATTTTTAAAAAGTTACACAAAATATTACTGAAAAGTTACACATATTATCACTGAAAAGTGAATCTTTAATGCTGTAATTTTTCAATAATAATTTGTGTAATTTTTTAGTAATAAATAGTAACTTTTAAAAAATACACTTAAATTGTACAGTGTAATTGGTGCACAAGAGACTTACTCTTATATTTATATGTATACATAATTATAAAAAAGATGATTTTTTAATTTTATTATAGAAAGAGTAAATGTACAATTTTTATAATATTTGTTGTTGAAAAATATATAATTTTCCATATCATGAATGAAGTGTGTACAATATCATTTAGAAAACTAATCACATGCAATTGCACATGAAATTTTAGAGTATGTAATCAAAAAACTTGCAAATTCTAAGGGGTCAATTGAACTTCTAAAAAGAAAACGTCTACACAAAACATAAAATTCGCACTCTGTTCTTATAGAAACAAAATTTTGTTATTATAATAACTATAAGGACAAATACATGTTTATAAGAGACAAAATATGTGTTTTAATTTATTGTCCATTTTTCTCATCCAGAATTTTTTTTGCATTTGTATTAATTTTATTCATGTAGTAATATATATTTCTCCATATAATAAATTATGTGTTCATATAATAACATTTTTAAATCTTACATGTGTTACTATGATGAAAAATAATTATTTTTGTAAAGACCATTATGTATCACTTTATTAAACATAATTGTCTTTTACAATAATACATATTCTTAAGAACAATTTTTATTTTTGGTTTTATGTGATTTTTTTTAAAAAAAATTTTGACCAAATCGACTTAGGTTAGAATTAACAGAAAATTTTTGGGCATAATTAATTAGATCTTAACCCATGCAATAATTGAATAATTTTTTTATCGTTTATTAATACTATCACTATCCCTGAAAATTCACATACTTTTCTTTTAAGTTTGTCTCACAAAATTAAGTGTACGTTATTTGCAAAATGAAAATATTCCTCAATATTTTCACTTTCATAATATCCGTCTCACATTATCCACCTTATATATTTTATTAATTATATATTTTTAATTTATTTGCTAAAAATACTTCAAATTTTTAAGAGACAGAAGTAATATGTGATGATGAAATAATACCTCACGGATGGACTCTTTACATTTAAGTGAAATCAATGGATTTCAAATTCACTCGTTCAAAGTTTCAAATGGCTAAACTTACATATTTAACTGAAATAAATAGGCTTGCAAGTCTTAGCAGTTTTTCTCACACAGAAGACTTCTCTTCTCTGTTTCCATCATCATTTATTCCTTTTGCTCCAAAAAAATGTTAGATGTTCCGTCTAAACTCTACCGGGAAATACTTCTTCGATTGCCGGCAGAGGCAAGGAATGGAAATGCATGATCGACGATCCATCCACGCCAACAACCAATTCTACTCCAACACCCTTCTTGTCATAACTCTAATATGGGATCCCCTGTATTCTTTCTCTCTCGACTCCCTAAACTGTTGAAAACTACAAAACAAGTGAAAATGAAAGTTAAATAATGCTCTGATACTATTCGAATGCCTAAGTGATACTTTGTGATGTGAAAATTATCCCTCGGAATTGGTGATCTCAGAACCGGTCTTACTTCCTCAAGAACCGGACGTTTTCAGACCGAACCGGAGCCATGAAAGTAAAGTCGGTTCGACCGAACCGGCAGTTATGAAAATCATGGTAGTTGAGCTTCAG
>JAPKLY010001084.1:16837-56590 GCA_026898435.1 Prunella vulgaris
TCCATGTTGGCCAACCCTGACGAGGTTCTCCATGTTGGCCAACCCTGACGAGCTTCTCCATGTTGGCCAAACCTGACGAGCTTCTCCATGTTGGCCAACCCTAACGAGGTTCTCCATGTTGGCCAATCCTGATGAGGTTGGCCAACCCTGACGAGCTTGTCCATGTTGGCCAACTTCTCAGCCTTAGTTATTTATCCTTGTAATCCTTCATTAGTAGTTCGCTTTAGTTCGGCTATCAACAAACATGTTCATATGAATTGAAATTTAAAAAAATCAACATTTTCGTACGAATCAAAATTTCCAAAATTAAACTTCAAAATTTATTTGTAATAGCATTACAAGCGTAATATATATATATATATATATATATATATATATATTATAATTATGTTTTATTATTTATTAAATAATTATTAAATACTAAATATATTTTTTAGAATAATCATATTTAAAATAAAAAATAAGCGTTTTTAAATAAAATTATATAATCTTCAATATTTTATAAAAAAAATTAATTTAAAATTAATATATAAATTTTGATAACAAAAAGACTATAATTGAGAAAATAAAAAGATAAAGGACTAAATTTGGACCCAAACAAAGTTACAGGACCATTATTTATATTTCTCCTGGAACAGGTGTAAATTCCGGCCAATTTTTTATTTCCGGCGGAAAGGACCATTTTTTATAACAAAAGGACTATAATCAAGAAATTAAAAAGATAAAGGAATAAATCTAGACTCAAATAAAGTTACATGACTATTTTTTATATTTTCTCCATAGATGGTGTTGCCCACAATTTAAAAGCACTAGGTTTCGAGTAATATAACAAATATATGGGCAATTAATGTATATTTTTGTAAATTGCACATAAATTAATATTTTATATTTTTGAAGTGTATAAATTATTAAATACGGGATAGATTGGAAAGGTAAAACATGCATGTTTCAAGTAAAATAACTATAAGGACAAATACTTGTTTATAAGAGACAAAATATGTGTTTTTTAATTTATTGTCCATTTTTTAATCTAGATTTTTTTTTGTATTTTTATTAATTTTATTCATGTAGTAACATATATTTCTCCATATAATAAATTATGTGTTCATATAATAACATTTTCAAATCTTACATGTGTTACTATGAGGATAAATATTTATTTTTGTAAGGACCATTATGTACCACTTGTATAGTAAAACATAATTGTCTTTTACAATAATACATATATAGTAATACAACCTAAGAATAATTTTTATTTTTGATTTTATGTGATTTTTTTAAAAGATATTTTTTGACCCAGATCGACTTAGGTTAGAATTAACAATTTTTTTTGGGCATAATTAAATGGATCTTAAACCATGAAATAATTGAATAATTTTTTTATCAATTATTAATACTATCATTGTCCCTGAAAGTTCACATACTTTTCTTTTAAGTTTGTCTCACAAAATTAAATTTACATATTTGCGAAATGAAAATATTCCTCAAATTTTCACTTTCATAATATCCGTCTCACATTATCCATCTTACACATTCTATTAATTATATTTTTTTAATTTATTTGCTAAAAATACTTCAAATTTTCAAGAGACAGAAATAATATGTGTTAATGAAATAAAACCTCACGGATGCGTTCTTTATATTTAAGACTGTACCACTTGGGACAATAAATTAGAACTAGTGTATAAATAGATAGGAGGAAAAAGTACATTTAATACCTGTTTTGAAACGTTACTAAATAGTTTTTAGAATATTTTTTTTAAGTTGTGAGAGACTGCTTTTAAATAAATGCTATTTTTAATTCTAAAATAGACACTTAATTTAAACGCATAGGACGATATAATTTTTTTAATAAAACACTAAAGCTCTGTTTGGATGGATAAATTTAAAAATGAATAGATTTTAAAAAAAATGTAAGAACACAAATATTTAAAATTACGAATTGTAAAGAGATAAAAAGAAGAGAAAAAATAAAGGAAAAATAAAGATAAAAAGAGATATAGAGAAGGAATTTTAAAGGACAAGTTTTAATAGAAATTTAAAATTTTTTCATTTTAAGCATAACTTAATTTAAATTTTTAAAAATTCTTTTAATTCACTTGGAGATAGTGCTTATTTGTGTGGAAAATCCAAGAATTTCAAATTCACACGTCCAAAAGGGACTAAATTTAATTATTTAACACAAATAAATAGACCTGCATGTCTTAGCAGCATTTCTCATACAGAAGACTTCTCTTCTCTGTTTCCATCATCATTTTTATCTTTTGCTCCAAAAATGTCAGACGTTCCATATGAACTCTACCGGGAAATACTTCTTCGTTTGCCGGCAATGTCCCTCTTCCGCTTCAGAAGTGTTTGCAAGGAATGGAAATGCATGATCGACGATTCATCCTTCATCAAAGACCATGCTAACAACCTACTCTACTCCAACACCCTTCTTGTCATAAATAGAACATGGGATCCCCTGTGTTCTTTCTCTCTTGACTCCCTAAACTTTACAAAGGGCCCTCAAGAGATCACTACAAAAAAAATGGGTTTTAGAGACCGCTTTTTAGCGACCGCCATTAAAGCGGTCGCAAATATTCATTTTAGCGACCGTATTTGCGACCGCCGAGGTGCTTTGGTAAATTTTGGAATATTTGCGACCGCCAAGCGGTCGCTAAATCATTTAAAAAAATTCCGACCGCCACATGCGGTCGCAAAAGTATTAGTAAAATACATTGCGACCGCATAGTGGCGGTCGCAATAAGAAATGTGGTCGCTAAATTTTAAACCCGTAACTGGTAACTCGGAAAAGAAGAACCGGTTTGTTTTTTTTAAATTAGCGACCGCTTTCTGGCGGTCGCAAAAATAAAATATTAATTTTGCGACCGCGTATGCGGTCGCTAAAGTAGTATCCGGTTAGGGTAGTTGGCTCCATTTAATTATATAATTTTGTGACCGCTTAAGGCGGTCGCTATACATAATATGGCGGTCGCTAAAACACGATTATGGAACAGAATCTGCTTCTCTTTCCTTCAGTTTTTTCGGTGAAAAAACCCCACTCACACCTCAAAAAATTTCTCAAATTCAAACGAGCATTGCTTCAACGTGTTCGTGGCAATTGTGGAAGTCTACTACTATATTGTGCTCGTTGCTTCTAATTCACCGTACGTTTTTACAATTTTACCGTTTAATTTTAAATTTTGTGTATTATATGTTTTATAAGTGTTCTTCATGTGACACATTAAATTTTAGAATTTATAATGTGAATAATTATTGTAATTGATTAAAGTTGATTTTTTGTTTTAAAAAATTGGATATGTTTGTTTATAGTCGAAACTCTGCCGAATTTTAAATAATTTATATGTGATTCATTTTTAATTTGTATCAGATGGAACTCCCTGATCGTCGTTGGATGTATGAAATGCCTCGTTTGATACAAGGAAATATGAATTATGAATTTTGCCTGAAACTTGATGAGTTTATTAAGCTTGCCTGTAGTAAACCAAATTGCATGGATAGTTGTGGTCGGATTAGATGTCCTTGTTCAGGCAGAAAGTGCAGTAACAAAAGATTTTTGAGCATAGATGAGGTTAAAACTCATCTTGTGAGGTTCGGTTTTGCTCCATTTTATTATAATTGGACAAGACATGGCGAAGACAGGTGGAATTATAATTTGGAAATAGTGATTGCCTTCTATGATCAGTTGAGTAGTTGTGGAGGTGAGAGATTTGAGATTGGTAGTTCGAGCTGTGACCCGTCTACACCATTCGATGAGCTAGATGAATTCCAACGGTATCATACGATGATTGATGAGTCTGGTCTGGGTGTTCACCACACAGCCATGGAGGAGGAACCAAATCCACGTTCAAAGAAATTTTTCGAGATGCTCAAATCTGTCGATCAAAAATTGTTTCCTGGTTGTGATAATGAGACTCAGTTATCATTCAACGCTCAGATGTTGTCCATCAAAACTGAAGGCAAAGTGAGTCAGAAAGTCTTCAATCAATTCGCCAAGTTGTTTAAACGGGCCCTACCCAAAGAGAACACAGAGCCAGAAAATTTCTATCAAAGTAAGAGGCTGTTGAAGGATATGGGTTTACCGTTTGAGAAGATTGATTGTTGTACCAATGGTTGCATGCTGTTTTGGGGCGACGACGAGAGCATTAATCAGTGCAGGATGTGCCGGCACCCTAGGTTCAAACCCTCTGATCGTAGGAAGAAGACAGCTTTCAAGTCGATGTATTATCTTCCCATCACTCCTCGTCTAGAGAGGTTATATCAGTCGAGTGCCACTGCAAAAGACATGACATGGCATGGCATGCTGAGGAGTGTTCTGATCAGAATTCCGGAGAGATGCGTCATCCTGCAGACTCTAATGCGTGGAGACATCTTGATAGAGAGTTCCCAGATTTTGCGAGTGAGAAGCGAAATGTGAGACTTGGTTTGTGCACAGACGGATTTGCTCCATTCGGTATGCACGGGAAGAAGTATTCTTTGTGGCCTGTTTTGTTGACTCCGTACAATCTACCCCCTTGGTTGTGCATGAAGCCTCAACACATATTTCTCACTGTGTTGGTGCCTGGTCCTCGCAACCCGAAGGATAAACTGGATGTCTACCTTCAGCCGTTGATTAAAGAGTTGTTATATTTGTGGCATTTGGGAGTAGAGACGTACGACGTGTACCGAAAGGAGAACTTCACGTTACGGGCTGCTGTTTTATGGACCATTAGCGACTTTCCAGCATATGCTATGTTATCTGGGTGGTCGACAGCTGGAAGACTAGCGTGCCCGTACTGCATGGATGAGTCTGAGGCATTTTATCTTCCAAAGAGTAAGAAGATATCATGGTTCGATAACCACAGGAAGTTTCTACGTGATGATCATGCCTTTCGGAGGGACAAAAAGAATTTTCTAAAGGGTAAACCTCCTGTAAAGCTTCCAAGGCCACGAGTTCGAACAGGTATTTATATATTATTCATATTTTAACCAGTACTTAATTATTCTAAGAGTTTGATAGATTTAGTTTAACAATATGCATTTTATTCTAGGTGATTCGTTGTTGAGAGAAGTTACAGTAACTAGATTGTGGAAAACGACTGAGGAGCACGCAATGGAACACAATAAACGGATCCGAGGAGGTTGGAAGAAGATGAGCATCTTTTGGGACTTGCCTTATTGGAGTAAATTATTGATTAGACACAACTTGGATGTGATGCATATAGAGAAGAATGTGTTTGATAACTTGTTCCACACGATTTTGAATACAGAAGGCAAGACCAAAGACACTAAAAAATCTAGAGAAGAGTTAAGTAAGTTCTGTTCTCGTCCTAGTCTGTCCAGTGGTCAACGACCACGTGATTTTCCACAAGCATGTTACCAAATTTCCAGAGAAGACAAGAAAAAATTATTTAAATGGGTGAAGGAACTGCGGTTTCCGGACAATTACGTGTCCAACATAGGTAGGTCGTTTGAGCCAGAAACTGGGAAGATCGGTCCGATGAAGAGTCATGACTGTCATGTTTTTATGCAGCGGTTGCTACCGATTGCCTTTCGGTACTCACTTCCGAAGCATGTATGGTGTGTCATCACATAATTGAGTCTATTTTTCAGAGACTTAACGGCCTCAATGATTAAAGTGGACGACATACAGCTTTTGGATAGAGACATCCCTGTTATATTGTGCAAGTTGGAAAAACTTTTTCCACCCAGTTTCTTTGACTCGATGGAGCATTTACCTGTCCATTTACCGTATGAAGCTTTACATGGTGGTCCAGTGCTGTATAGGTGGATGTACCCTTTTGAGAGGTAAGTATAAATTTATTTATTTATTTGTTTCTTTCTAATTTTATGTTATTTTATTGTTCATTAAGTATTGAATTTACTATTTTTAGGTATCTCCACAACTTGAAACGTAATATTGGAAATACAGCACACATTGAAGCATCCATTGTTAATGTTTATCTTACTGAAGAGGTTGGTACATTTTGTTCTTATTACTTCGGCGATCAAGTTCAAACCAGGATCAGAAATGAGCCTCGCAATTATGATGGTCGCGCAGAAGATCATCCTCTTCGTGAGTTCGATGGTATGCTGTCGGTATTCTTACATGCTGGTCGACCACTCGGTAAGGGGACCAAACGGTATTTCCAAAGTAACTGGGAAGAAGAGACGATACATTCGTATGTTTTGATGAATACGCCCGAGGTTCAACCATACATACAGTGAGTTTTATATTTTTAGTCATTTTTTGATGTTATGTTAGTATTTTAATACTAGTGTTTCTGATATGTAAGGATGTTTTGTGAGCAAACTCGTCAACAATTACCAGGCATCACAGAAGCAGAGGTGTATGATGCAATTCGCCACAAATTCATATTTTGGTTCCAAAAAATGGTATGTAGTCACTACCTCATATTATATATTTGCCACAAAATTAATGCTATTAATCTTTGTAATACTTTAATATTTGTAGGGACAAATGAATCAGCTTCAGAATCCACATGTTGAAGCCTTGAGCAAAAAACCACTACGTGAAGTGATTTGCTATAATGGGTACTATGCAAATGGTTTTAAATTTCACACAGCTGCGTATGCTTCCGTAAAAGCCACTTCAAACAGCGGTGTTTGCGTTACCAGTGGAAACTTCAACGAAGCACCGGTCAATTACTATGGTGTGTTGCAAGAGGTGGTTGAAGTTGAATATCCGGGGTGCCCACGGAGAAAAATTGTTTTATTCTTCTGTGAATGGTTTGATCTGGGTCGCGAAGGGAAGAGAGTCGATGCAAACTATAAGATCGTTGATATTAACACCAGCAAAAAATATCCAGCTGCATACGACCCCTTCATTTTTGCATCACAAGCATCTCAAGTTTATTATTGCAAGTATCCGACTTCAGGCAAACCGAACTTAAGAACTATGGTAAAGGTCAAGGCAAGGTCGTTGGTGGAAATGCCTACTTTATCCACATTAGAAACTGCACAATTTGAAGATCCATTCCAAACTGAAGTGCAAGAAGCTGAAACAGTGGTTCAGGACGAAGGTATAAATTCTTCAGTTGATTTAGTGGCTGCAAATCCAGATATGATAATTGTTGAGAACGAAGAGGAAGAGGAACAGAAAGAAGATGACGAGGAAGATGATGATGATGATGATGATGATGATGCAGAAGGAGAAGATGATGATGAAGAAGATGATGATGACGAGGAGGATGATAATGAGGAAGATAATGATGACGAGGATGATTAATTAAGCAAATGTGTTTATATATATATGTTTAATTAATTGATATTGTCATTTTTTAGAATAACTTGTGCATATTATAAGTTGAGTTAGTATCATAATATTAGTATTATAATTTAATTAACAGGGTTAACACAATAACATATCAAATTTCCAAAAAAAAAAAGATTAATAATTGCGACCGCCTATAGGCGGTCGCAAAATATAAAATATATGTTAGCGACCGCTGTAGGCGGTTGCAAAATAAAAATATATATTAGCGACCGCTTTACGCGGTCGCAAAATATAAAATATATGTTAGCGAGCGCTATAGGCGGTCGCAAAATAAAAAATAGCGGGGGTTAAAGGCGGTTAGGAAATTCGAAAGCTGGAATAGCGACCGCTTTTTAGCGGTCGCAAATCGCCGCATTTGGCAAACTATAAGGAGTGGCCACGTGGCCACTACCGCGTAATTTGCAACCGCCTTAGTTATTTTAGCGACCGCTGTAGGCGGTTGCTAAAACAAAACCAGATTATTACCTCCACCAGAATTGTAAAAGTCATTTCACCGTCGAAAATCGTAAACTTACCGTTGAAAATTGAAAATTTACCGTCGGAATTGCGACCGTTTAAACACAACTGTGACCGCCTCGTCCTCCGCCTCCTCGTCCGCCGACGCCTCGTACAGCAGCCTCGTCCGCCACCTTCTCATCCTGCCGCCGCCGCCTCGTCAGCCGGCTTCTCGTCCTGCCGCCTTGTCCACCGGTGCCGCCTTGTCCGCCGCCTCGTCCTCCCACCGCCGTCAAAATCTCCGGTGAAAGGTAAATTTTTTTTTTTTTTAACTTTTAGTTTTATTTTTTTTTAGAAAAACAATTAGTATTTTTTTTAATTGTTAGTATTATTTGTTAATATTTGTTAGTATTTGTTAATATTGTTACTATTTTGTTAATATTGTTAGTATTTGGTTAATATTGATTTGTTGTTAATCTTGTTAATATTGGTTTGGTTTGTTGTTAATATTGTTTTGTTGATTTGTTGTAATATTGTTTTGTTGATATTGTTAGTATTATTATTGTTATTATTAGTATTATTGTTAATATTGTTAGTATTATTATTGTTAGTATACGTATTATATTGATTAATATTTGGTTAATATTGTTTATATTGTTAATATTAGTATTATTGTTAGTAATATTATTAGTATTATTATTGTTTGGAATATTATTAGTATTATTATTGTTAGTAATATTGTTAGTATTATTTGTTAAATTGTTGATTGTACAATTTGGTATAGATGAGTGAACAACCCGATCAGATAGAGGGTGACGGTCAGGGGATAGGGAGAGGTAGAGATAGAGCTAGAGGGAGAGGGAGGCCAAGACCCCTCCCTTTACCACCGTTTCGACCTCCCGAGTGTCTGATGCCCCCGCCCTCCCAGTCTAATGAGGCCGGATCTTCATCGCGGCAACACCCTCTACGTGAGACCCGGGAGTATATAGAAATAAGAGAGGGCCAGTAAGTAAATTAATATTTTATTTTATTTTATTGTTATATAATAATTCCTATAATAATTTTTTTTTATTCAGCTTGCTTCCTCAGCACACGGTCACTGAGCGCGTCACGGAGTCCATTATGCAGGTCACTTGGCCTTATGGAGTTGGCTCGTGGACTCGTGTACCTGAGGCTTCGAGGAGAGCGATGTTTGACGAATTTAAGGTATAAAAATATTAATATTTGCGTGATAATTAATATTTTTATTAATTATTAATATTTGAGTAATTAATTTTTGGGAATTGTTTGAATTGTAGAAATTGTGCTTTTGGGATCCGACAGACGACGCTAGAGTGGAGGAGTTATGGTGCAGTCTAGCACAGGGCCGGATGAAAGCAGTCGTCTACAAAATGAAGAAAGCATGGACAGAAGAAGGGAAGACGGTTGATTTGGGGAGAGACGGTGATGGACGGGCGATCTGGGACGGATTGGTGGCTTACTGGACTGATCCGGCACACCAGGAGAGGGCTCGTAAGGCGCGACAAAATCGGATGAGCAATCCGAACGGAGAAGGAGTCGCCATTCATCGCGGTGGCTCCCGGACCGCCTACGAGCACGGGCTCGCTTTTGTAAGTATTAACTATTATATTTAATTTATAATTAATTATTATATTTAATTTATAATTAATTATTATATTTAATTATATTATTATAATTAATTCTTAAAGGAGAATGCACACGGACGGAGGCCAAAACATTTCGAGTCACTTTCCATTCTTCACCCAGTGAATGAGACTGGTCAATCCACGTATGCCCGCACCACCGAGCTTCACGTAAGTATCTAATTAGAATGTACTACTAAATATATTTAAATTATTCTATTAAAATAAAGTTAATATTTTATTTTGTTTAATTTCAGAACAAGTATAAAACTGCTCTCGATGAGGCTCGGACCCAAGCGACACCTTCTTCGGATAACCCTACACCTACTCCTATTGATGAGGACCGTCTCTATGTTGATTTGGCCGGAGTCAATAGGGGTAAGATACTAGGGTTGGGAGCTTACAGTAAGATTGCCCGTCAGACGCACCGCCCGAGATCATCATCATATTCTGTATCCTCTCATCCTGACGTCAATCTCCAGCAGGAAGTGGCCGAGTTGAAGGACAAGTTGAACAAGCAAGAGAGAAAAGAAAGGAAGATGCAGGCTTGGTTGGCTCAAGTTTCTGCACTTACTAAAATTCCACTTCCACAGGACTCGGATGATGAAGCAGATGCCGATACGGGTCGTGGTGCTGGTACGGATGGTGGTCCAGGAGTGGGTGCGTCTTCTCGTGTGAATGAGGGTGCCGATGGTGGGGATCTTGAGGATCTTGAAGAATGGATGCCCGATTTTAATTCTAACGGCTAGTTAATTTATGTGTTGAACAATTTTTTTTGTTTGAATTGAATATTAAGTATTTTAACTTTTTATTAATATATTTTGAATGTTTAAAATTTTATGTTACCAAAATTATTTTTTATGATATCAAATTGTAGTAATTTAGAATATTAAAATTTGTGGCTAATTTGATGTTATATACATGTAATTGAATAAATATGATCAAGTTTTCTCGTGGTTTGATTTTGAAGTTCTCTATTCATGACTCACCGCACATTGATTTTTCTATAAATTGTCCGGGGAGCCTTGTTCGACTCAAATTTCGTCATTGCCGTGCTAGAGCTGCTACAGGTACAAGGATGATAACAAGGAAGAGGGACATGGAAACTGCAGTAATTTATAGTAATAGGTACACATACACATACTCTTATTAACTTCCAACTTCTTATTAATTGGCTATATGTCATGTTAAACTATATATTTTCAAAGTTGTTGGTACATTCATAGACATATACTAACATAATAGGTTGTTTATCCTTGCAGATTGAAGTTGATGTCGGGGACAAGTGCTGTTTAGATAACTATTTATTCCGTGAAGATTCCAGTACGCTTTGTAAGGAAGAGTAATCTCGGTGAAATTTAAAATACTGTTTTACATGATGAAGCTACAATTTGGGATTATGAATTTAAGATGTTAACAAGGCATGTATGCATAAGCAATTTTTCTTGACAAAGATGGGTGCTTATAGACACATACCAGCTTCTCTCTGATTAAGTTAGCATATGTTTGTTATTTATGTTTTGATGGAGATGGATGCTTGACAACTTTTTTCTCTAGTTAACTGCTGGCTGCCTTTTGATGTTATCTTTTTGTCTTCCCTCCTCGAAAATCCAAAAAGAGAAGGATTTGTTTCAAAATTCAACTACTATTTTTTAGTTAATTAATTGAAATTATATATATATATATATATGTACGTAAATTTTGTGCTGGGCACATATATTTAAAAGATGACTGTAATAATAAATGTTCACAAAATTAAAATTATATTATATATTAATAATGCGAATAGAAAATTATAATTTAATTTATCTCGGATCTATTGAAATTTTGGGATTCTACAATCTCTAAGTTTTCTCCTCTAATTCTTCTCTTTGAATCTTGATTTTGGAACTTCGTGAAATTTCCGAAGTTTGCGGGATTCTAATCTTGAAAGATCTTCGATTTTCTGATAACGTTTATCCGAGGGCGTTAAGCATTATTTCGGATTTAACGTTATTTTCAGGAATTTCTCGGGACTTTGATCTTAAATGATCTTCGATTTTGCGGACTTATCGGACTTTGTTCTCAGAATTGCTCTCTGATTTTTTTATGTATGTAAAATGACTAGAATGAAACATCTATCTATAGTTGTAGAATTCTAGATTTGCAGGTCAGATTTGAAGGACGAAAATATTTGATTTGGGAATATTCCCAAAATATGCACTAATAAATCTCAAAGATATAAAGAATTGTTGGGTTTCAAAGATTTGATTTATTATATTGGTCTTAATTTAATTTATTGGGCTTTTAAGGAGCAGTTTAATTTATTAGGCCTTCGAACAACCTTAATCTCATAAAGGTAGATTACACAAATATTCAAATAAATGTCTAGTTAATTAATTTAAGTGATAAAACATTAATTTTGACTTTAAACTATTCAAATAGAAAATATAACTTATTTTTAATGAAAACAACTTTATTTTATTTTATAATTCTAATTGTTTAAACAAGTGAGTTGTTTAAGAGTTCAGTGTTGTTAACGAGATTAAGTTTGTTAGTACAAAAGTTCAAATCAAATACTCTCAATTTTTATAGGCCCGATTTAAAAATGGGCCGACCCGGTCGAATATGATTTGACCCGCCAGCCTGACCCGACCCATTTGCCAGCTCTACACACTATACATTAGTTAGCTATCTTCTTCTCTCTCCGTCCACAATAAATGGTCTTGTTATTTTGCACGTGGTTTAATGCAATATGTCGGAGGGTATTATGAGGTATTGTGAGATCTGTTTACAAATTTGAAAATTGTGTAAGAAAAATATACAAGCATTTTCATATACAATTTTTAAATTCATAATCGGACCTCACAAAACCTCATAATACTCTTCGACATATTGCATTAAACCACGTGCAAAATAACCAAACCATTTATTGTGGACGGAGAGAGTAAAATTTATAAATTTAACATGAGTAACTCTATTGTGTATCAGGTGTATCGGACAATTCAAATATATTTTTGAAAAGTTATAGTGTTATTACAAAAAAGTTACCCTTGTTCATGAGGTGATTTTTCAGTATAAATAAATGACTTTTCAATAATAATAGAGCGACTTATGAAAAGTACACTTAAACTCACATATAAAATTAATAATCAGGCCTAAAATATTTTATATTATGTTTAAAGTATTTATTTGTTGACTTTAATTATATGAGTGAATTTAAATACTTCTTATTTAGATTATATAAGATTTTATAAAATTTTAAAATTATTTTGTGAATTTTAGTACATAATTAAAAAATGATATTGTTACTTAAATAACTGTAATATGATTAGGGTCATAATTGTATATTTTTGCATCCATTTCTATATGGTTTTGATGTGCTTATGTTCATATTTGACCCTAAAATGCTATACTTTGTGTATTTAACCCTTTTTGGCTAGAAAGTTGTGTTTTGTAGTGAAAACGAGCAAAATCGGCAAGAGACGAGCAAGTTCGTGAAAGTCCAGAAATTGTGAGTTGATCTAATGGAGGCAAATGATATACCATGTCGAAGAGTTCGAAGAGAGGGTCGCAACGGAAAAAGAATCGAGTCAATCGGAGCTCTAGAACTCAAGATATGAAGGAAACGAGGAAGTGGAGGATCAATCGAACGAAACCGAACCAGGTTCGTGCGCCACCAAGCCATGGCTCGTGCGGAAAATCTCTGGTCCGGGCGCTGATGACTGAACGAGTGGCACCGCACGAATGCACTCGTGCGGCCACTAGCATGGATTCGTGTGAAGGCTCGGCTGGGCACATTTTCGAGGGCTGTTTTGTCTTTTGGAGCGTTTAATGAAGGACATTTTGGACTAAACATTGTGGGCACTATACATACTCCAAGGATCAGATTCTCAAGGCATCTAGTTCATAATCATAGTCATATTCTTAGATTAGAGAGAGAGAGAGGTAGTTACTAGTTGGGTTTATAAGAATTCTTCTTACGATTTCTTAGATAACTTTTGATCTACCGCTTGGATCAACGATCCGTTAATTCCTGCAACTTCGTCTCAGTTAGGGCTACGATTCTACCGATTGAATTCTATTTTCTATTGTCGGATCATTTTTTAGAAATTAGAGGTAATTTGTATCTTTCCAATTTTCATTGTAATAAGTAATACTTCTACTTTTCTTTACATTTCTTGTATGATGATGATTGTAACTAGCTTAATTGTTCTTATGTTTACCAAATTAGCCATGGGCTAATTCCTTTGTGTGTTGGTGTATGATTCCTATGGAGTAATGTGGTGATCATGTTTATCTTTTGAATGCTATGAGATGTTGTATGATCAATTCTCTACATTGATGGTTTGTATGAATGCTTGGCATATGTAGTTGATCATAAGGGTCATTAGGGAGTTAGTCTCATATGAGAATTGGGCTATTTTCCTAAATCTTCTTGTTATTAGGTCAATGCATGCTAAGTGTTTGCTTAAATTCCTAAGATAGTGAGAATTATCTTTAGTGAATAGAGAGAACAAGTAGAGGCTTTAATGTGTATCTAGGGAAACCTTTGCATGTTAGAAGTGGCTAGCCAATTGATTGTACAATACCTCATTGCAATGATTGTACACTAACACATATCTCTCACAACTTGCTCACTTTGCAACCCAAGGTGATAGGTAGTTTGCTATTTTGACGCACTAGTAGGCAATAGATACCGAATCCCCTTTATTGCTTAGTTTGCTTTCGAATTGGAACAATAATAATACCTTACAAATCCCCATCTCCCTGAGTTCAATAAATAATAAACTTGGTCAAACTTGCCATTACAATAACGATCACGTACACTTGCGTGAAGACACCATTTGGACAAACATAATACACCAAAAATATACAATTTTTTTATTAATGAAAAGTTGTATTAAAAATATAAATAAATAATTGGTATAAGTTCTTTTAACTCATTTCATTATACAATCTTGCATCAATTAAGCCCGCTAAGAGTAAGGATCGGAGCACAACATTTGGGCAAGTACCGAGTCCAAGCCCAATACAAAAATCGGGTCGCGACCAAGATGAGCAGACTGCGAGCACCGAGCAACGGGGGACCAGCAAGCAACTCGAAGACTCTCCCCGAGGAGCCCAACTCCTTGGGGCATGACAACGAGCATCATCCTCGGGCAGCTTTCGGCAGCATGGCTTCAATAGGAGATTCGAATTGACAATGATAGGAGATTTTTTCTGAAGCAAAGACTTATATTCCTACAATATTTGTCCAGCTGGCGCTTCCCCATTGGTCAAAGTACAACCCCTAAAAAAATGAAAGCAAGGAGAATTGCTCCACTACCAACAGAATTAGAACCACAAAGCATGTGTTCCAACACTAGAGAAGAAACTCATAATGTATAAATAGAGCCCTTAAGGGTAAAAGAGACAAGAGCTCTCCTATAATAAAAAACATAAACTCAACAATTCTTTGCTTTATAGTATTACAAACATACGCACGTTCAAATTTTAGACCTTGCCAAGCCAATGCTAGGTGATTCTCTCTGTTGTTTACATCTTCTATTACATTATTTGCAGTTTCTGATTAACGAGATTAATTCTTTCAATTTGGAGAACAAATAAACTTCAAGTGAAAATTTTGTAATTAACCCAACTTTGATATATGTTGTGTGCATTAAACAATATCATTTAGAAAACCACTCACTTGCTACAATTGCACATGAATTTTTAGTGTATGTAATAAATTTTTTTGCAAATTATAAGTGAGTCAATTGTACTATTCCAAAAAAAAAAAAAATCACGTCAAGGCAAAACATAAAATTCGCTCTCTGTCATTATAGGAACAAAATTTTGTTATGATAATAACTATAAGGACAAATACGTGTTCATAAGACACAAAATATGTGTTTTTTAATTTATTGTCTATTTCTTTAAATATAGTTTTTTTTTTTTTTGCATTTGTATTAATTTTATTCATATAGTAACATATATTTCTCCATATTATTAATTATTGTGTTCATATAATAACATTTGCAAACCTAATTACATGTGTTACTATGAGGATAAATATTTATTTTTGTAAGGACCATTATGTACAACCTGTACAGTAAAAGATAATTGTGTTTACAATAATATATATTCGTCTTTATAGTAATACAACCTAAGAACAATTTTTATTTTAGGTTTTTTATGTAATTTTTTCAAAAGATTATTTGACCCAGATCGATTATGTTAGAATTACAATTTTTTTTTTTGGCATAATTGAATGGATCTTAACCCATGCAATAATTGAATAATTTTTTTTTATCATTTATTAATACTATCATTGTCCCTGAAAGTTTACATATTTTCTTTTAAGTTTACCTCTTTAATTTTGTATTTGCAAAAAGAAAATATTCCTCAAAATCTTCACTCTCATAATATCCATCTAACAATATCCACTTTACACATTCTATTAACTAGTGTATAAATAGATAGGAGATAAAAATACATTTTGTACCTATTTTGAAACTTTACAAAATAATTTTTAAAATGATCTTTTTTTTAGAAGCTGTATTTAAAATTTAAAAATAATTATTTAATATAAATGTATATCACGATATAAGGTCATGTCACAGTATTCCTACTCAACTATGGGGGCCAATCATTTGTTGACACATGTCAACTCTGGATTGGTTATCCATATTTTATAAATAATGTATTTTATTTTATAAAGTTATTAATTAAAAAAATAAAAAATATACCAAAATTCATATTTTTTCCATTCTCTATAAATGTTTTGGAGCATATTAAAAATCACTTCGTTTTTCTCATCTTATACATTTTTTATTTTATTTTCATCACATATTCCAAATGAATTAAGTTTTAATTTTAATTTTGTGTGGTAATTTTTTTTCATGTTAATTAGAAATTATTAGTAAAAAAATATTTTATTAATTAATTTTAAAATAAAAAATAATTATTAATAATATATAATAAATAAAATAAAAAAATAATAAAATAATATAATATTAGTTAATCTAGGTGGAAGAAGTTGCTGATAAAAATAAGATAAATAGATATATGATAGATTATAAAAGTGGATGAGAGAAAAATAATATTTAATTGGGTAACCTAATTGGAGGGTTGCTATAATTTTGATATAAAAATTTTAAGCTACGTTTGGTAGCATATATAAGGGCAAGATAAGGACCTAATATAAGTTATTCGGAATTTTAGTGACCCGGTAAATTGAGTGACCCGTAGTCTGAATAGGCTTGTCAACGGGGCGGGGCGGGGCGGGGCCGGGGGCCAATCCCCATCCCCGTCCCCGCGGTCACGGGGATTCCCTGTCCCCGTCCCCTCGAACTTCACGGGGAAAAATCCATCCCCATCCCCGCCCCGCCGGGGAACCCGTCCCCGAGGGGATTCCCCGTTCCCTGCGAATTTTTTTTTTAATTTTAATAATTTATATTTAATAAGTGTAATTAATTTTTTAAATAAATAAAAATTAAAAGTATTATTAAAATTTAAAGTGCATAAAATACATTATTTTGATATATTATAAATCATATATACATGAATGGTTAATTAATTATATATATATATATATATATACATATATACTTATGTATATAAATGATATATATATAATATATTTATATGATATATAATATGTTAATATATAATAGATATATAAAATATATATATGTATATTATAAATATATATATATATTATATATGCCGGGCCCGCGGGGAACGGGGCGGGGATCCCCGCGGGGCGGGGAATACAATCCCCGTCCCCGCCTACGGGGAAAAAAATTTCCCCATCCCCGTCCCCGTTTCTCTCGGGGATTCCCCGTCCCGTTGCCAAGCCTAAGTTTGAATACATCGAAATCTCATATTTTTACTGTGCAATTTGTATTCTGGACACCAATCGGAGGACGAAATCTCATATTTTCATCACATGTTCCAAATGAACAGTAGACAAGATATGGAGTTATTTCACTTATTTGGTTATCTCAATGTATCTGATTCGTTAATTTTTGAAAGATGAGTTCCAGTTCATAGCTTTGAAGTTGCAGAAGGCGACTGGAGTTTCAAGACACCAATCGGAGGACGAACGCTACATTGGCGATTAGGTTGGTCACCCTACACTGGTGGGATCAAGTCATCGATCATAAGGTATTAGGTATGCACTTCCCTCTTAATTTTGTTTGTTCCAATTTATATCAACGAACCCTAATTTTGAATTTCATTTGCCCTAACTCATATCGACGAATCCTAATTTTTTTATTGTTATGCTACTTTTGCATAGGGTTTGTTGTTGTTTTTTGCTTCTATTATTTGGTTTGTCGCACTTTTTTTTAAATGTTTCTTCTTCTGTATCTATGTCCAATGCTTTTGCACCAATTTTTCTTCAATTCAAGCAATTTTCACGCCGTAATCATTTTCTTTACCCACCTATGGAATCGGAAAACACACCCGATGGAGTTAACCCTCTGATTCCAAAGATTATGCCTTAAGCTAGCGGCGGCGAAAGGCAGAGAGATTCTGAGTCCTCCACCATTGTTCTTCTTCTTAGCACGTTCATGGCGGTCTCAGGTTCCTATGTTTTTGGTTCTGCTGTGAGTCCCAAAACTAATAGCAACAAATTTCACTTGCATATATTTTACTTCTTTTCCTTTTTAAAGTTGGCCTCCACCCAATAATGGCCAGAGTAAGCTCTTTTGTCATACATTTACAGTGATAATGCTACATGAACATATGATGATATAATAAGGAAGAGTATCATTTTGTATTTTAACATTATAGACACATCATGTTTATTGGCAATTTATGATGTATCTGTAGGTGGAATTTTTATCACCTGCTCAGCCTGGGATACTTATGATCTTGACTTATCACTGGCAGAGGTGAAGTTTAGGCAATCTGAATTTAAGCATTTGATAAGATCAGATAATTTTTAACATTTTATCGAGTGTTTTGCTTGGTATCTAAGATTGCCTTTTCTTAATATACTTTGTGCTCGCCATTTAGATGTTTGTTGTGCTTGTGAAATTTTTTGAGTTAATGTTTGAACGGGAACTTTTTAATTAATTGGACAATTGTAATATGTAGTTAGATGGAGTATGTTCAAGGTAAACTCTATGTTGGTGGAATATCTTGGGACATCAATGCGGAGCGTCTCAAAGATTATTTTGAACAACATAGGACAGTGGTGGAGATCGAGATCATAAGAGATTGAATTATAGGACGTGCACGTCTTAGCAGCATTTCTCACACAGAAGACTTCTCTTCTCTGTTTCCATCATCATTTTTTCCTTTTGCTCCAAAAAAAATGTCAGACGTTCCATCTGAACTCTACCGGGAAATACTTCTTCTATTGCCGGCAGAGTCCCTCTTCCGGTTCAGAAGTGTTTGCAAGGCATGGAAATGCATGATCGACGATCCATCCTTCATCAAAGACCACGCCAACAACCAACTCTACTCCCACACCCTTCTTGTCAGAAATAGAACAGGGGATCCCCTGTATTCCTTCTCTCTCGACTCCCTAAACTTTACAAAGGGTCCTCAACAGATTGAAGCGTCCTGTGTCAAACAATTGATCCACCCAGGCATGCCAAATTCACCTTTTGATGTCTTCCACATGGCCTCTTGCAATGGTCTAATTCTCATTTCTTACCAACAGACAAACAAACTGTGGACGATATGGAACCCGTTAACCGAGGAGTGCCACTGTTTTCCCCGACCAGATGTTCCTTCAGATATAGAGTTGCGTTTCTCCGATGCGTGTGGTTTTGGGTATGATCCAGATACTGATGACTACAAAGTTGTGATCTTATTTTCAGAAGAAGATTTCAATCAAACTCTAGTTTATAGTCTGAAATCGGGATTGTGGAGTATGATAGAGCCTTGTCCTTGTTATCTAGAGGATTTTCGTGGGGCTTTCTGGAATGGCGCATTGTACTAGAGATCATGGGATTTTATAGTTGCATTCGATCTTGGGACTCAAAGGTATTGCCAGCTGCCACTGCCCCCAGTTGATTGTGATTTTGATCATTGTCTTTATGCATTGGGTGGATGCTTAATCTGTACTTTGGATAATAGTACAGAGAGAAGTTTTGAAGGATGGGTGATGAAGGACAGTGGAGTGTGGATTAAACTGTTTTCGCTGCCAGAATCTATTGTTCGTGAACCGTGGGAATCTAAAATTGTAGCTTATTTGAAGAGAAAAGAGCAAGTTATTATCCAGTATCATCAAGTTTTCTTGTGGTTTGATATAAGGAATAATTCTGTCTTGAAGTTCTCCACCGCACATTGATTTTTCTATAATTTGTCCGGGGAGCCTTGTTCGACTCAACTTTCGTCATTGCCGTGCTAGAGCTGCTACAGGTACAAGGATGTTAACAAGGAAGAGGAAGAGGGACATGGAAACTGCAGTTATATATAGTAATAGGTACACATACACATACTCTTATTAACTTCTAACTTCTTATTAATTAGCCATATGTCATGTTAAACTATATATTTTCAAAGTATTTGGTACATTCATAGACATATACTAACATACTAGGTTGTTTATCCTTGCAGATTGAAGTTGTGCGTAAGAGATGTCGGGGACAAGTGCTGTTCAGATAACAATTTATGCAGTGAAGATTCGTGTACGCTTTGTAAGGAAGAGTAATCTGGGTGAAATTTAAAAGACTGTTTTGCATGATGAAGCTACAATTTGGGATTATGAATTTAAGATGTTAACAAGGCATGTATGCATAAGCATTTTTTCTTGACAAAGATGGGTGCTTATAGACACATATTCCAGCTTCTCTCTGATTAAGTTAGCATATGTTTGTTATTTATGTTTTGATGGAGAAGGATGCTTGACAACTTTATTCTCTAGTTAACTGCTGCATTCTGATGTTAACTTTTGTCTATCCTCCATCTCAATTTAAATTGTTCAAAAATCCAAAAAGAGAAGGTTTTGTTTCAAAATTCACATACTATTTTTAGTTAATTAATTGAAACTATATATATATATATATATATATATATATAATTTTTGTGTTGGGCATATATATGTTAAAAAGATGACAAACACATATATTCGGAAGTTTTCACAGATGAAAGATTCATAAATTATGTCAAAGTGTAAAAATTTACTTATTAAAATTGTGTCGATCCAGATCAAATGGTCATTTTCAAAAAAAAAAAAAAGAGTTAAGACAAAATAAAAGTTTGTTCTTAAATTGTGTTATATAAGACAAGACATATATATATATATATACCACAAAAATGAACTTATATATTGTTATCAATAAATTTGAATTTTTATCTTATTTTCTATTCAATTTATCTTTTTATTAAAATGTCTTGAAAAATGAGTAGTAATAGTAACTAGAAAGAAAAAAAAAGAAAAAAAAACTATAATAACTTCAACTTTTAATTTGCGTGAAAAAAATATATGTAACTCTATCTTGGTGGGAGCAAATGAATAATATATATTTGTCCTTACAAAATGAAATTATAATAATGAGAATAAAATTAAGGGTACACTTTTTCTTTAAGCTGTAAAGAGGAACATGTGTGCAAAAATTATATAAAATGCACACCTAAAAATTACACACTCATTTACACTCCTAGAAGAAGTAATATATATATATATATACGTATGAATATTTATAATTGTAACACACATTTTATATTGAGAAAATGTGTTATTATTTGGAGAATGACACATTACTATATAAATACAATTAGTACAAACGTGGAAAAATAATTCTAAACTTAAAAGAGATCAAGAAGAAACTAAGAAATAAATATTTGTCTCTTGAAACACATATTTATCCTTAGTGGTTATTATAAAAAAAAAAAAGTTCTCTTGTGAATTCGAGTTTAAATTAATTAATATCATTGTTACATATAATCATTATTACTTTTATTCAAATAAACTATTATTGTTATAAAAATATGCTTAATTTTTTTAATACTGATACTCCCTCCGTCCCAGGGGTATTTACATCCCTGGGATGGCACACGATTTAAGAAAAATGTAGTTTTTAAATAAAGTAGTGATATATGAGTAAATGTGTGGAAAGTTTTGTGAGTATGCAAGCAAATCGATGTTTCCCTTTTAAGTAATGTGCAAATTGATTTGGGACAACCCAAAATAGAAAGTGTGCAAATTGGTTAGGGACGGAGGGAATATTATTTATGCATAACAATATTAATGAGTATACGTAACAGTAATAATGTGTACGCATAACAACGGTAGTTAATAAAATTGAATTCATCATACTCGAGTTTATACAATTTTTTGTTAAAATTAATTTGTTTCTCGAGAATCTTGCACACATATATGGCTGTGCACACAATTAAAAATCACTAACTTTAATAATATATAATAACATATGGATTATATATGTATATTTTTGTGAATTTCACTTAAATTGATATTTTATATTTTTGAAGTGCATAATTAATATGGGATAGATTGGAAAGGTAAACATGCATGCAAGTTTAAAGTAAAATAAAACAGTAACGCGTGTGATGCCTTTCAAGGTGGTTGCAATGACGTGGAGACTTATCTATGACCGACTACCAACGAAAGCAAATCTTAATAGGAAAAATACATTTCTTAATGGAGTTGATACCGCTTGTGCAGCTTGTGGTGGGGAGGAAGAATCAGCAGAGCATTTTTTTATCAACTGTGGCATTGCTTCAAGGATTTGGACGAGTTGTCTCCATTGGCTTAAGGTACCCGTGGCTTTGCATTATCGCATAATTGATCACTTTTTAATTTTCTCGGGCTTGTTTCGAAAGAAAAAGGGGAAGGAGATTGCAGTTACTATTTGGGAATGTGTGGTCTGGGTATTGTGGAAAGCAAGGAATAAATATATTTTTGATGGCTTGGAGATAAATACAGAAAAGCTTATGGATGAAGTGAAAGGAAGAGTTTGGAGTTGGAGTTTAGCTAAAAACAAAATTACCTGTAATTCTTCTATTACCACTTGATTTAAAAATCCTAGAGTCATTTTAGAGATTTAAAAAAAAGTTCTTCAGGAACTATGTTTTGTATAAAATAACTTCTAGGCACCTCTTATGCTAGGAAGTAGTAATCTTTTTTAATAAAAAATTTCGAATAAAAAAAAAACGCGTGTGATGCCAATATAAGTGAACAATTAATTTTGTTGAAATTAACAGCATACTTAAATAGAAATGGGAAAAGAAGAGACTAATTTCTTGAAAAGGAACCCAACTCACCGATAGATAAGTCCACTCAATTCTCACATGACGTGTATGTGTGTATTTTCCTTTATCGATAAGTGTGTGTTGAATTTAATTAATAAAACTAATCACTTGAGATACATTATTTAACATTATATATATATGTACATCTGTAAACAGGGAAATAAGGTTGTGGGTAAATTATGGATGCCAATTATGCAGAATGTCAGAAAATCCATGTAAAGCTGGGTGGAAAGGTTGATGGTTGCCAGGAGTTCTACAAGTTCGACTATTACAGTCTCTCGTGCGGAGCCTGCGGCTGCCACCGTAATTTCCACCGGAAGGTGGTGGTTTCCAAGCCCGATCGTCTAATCCTTGACGGCGTAAAGTGGTGACGACATGTGCTGCAATCATTTATAAAAAGATCACTTGTTACTGTTATTTTCTTTTTGCCTTCTGATTTTTTAGCAATGTCGTCTATGAATGTTTGGGTGCTCTTTATCCTTTACGTATTTGAATTACGAGAAATTGCCTCTTAATACAAAAATTCACTACGCTTTACAACTCTCATTTCTCTCTCCTCTCTCCTTCACTCATTCTCACTCCTTATCAATCAAATCTGTCATCAATCAATTCCACCATCATAATTATTTTTTCTTTTCTTTTTCTTATTTTATATGCAAATAAATTTTCTCCATTCTGTTGTGTAAAATCAATTTTGTTGTAGTGACTGTCAAAAAAGTGCACCTTGATTACGATTTTATGGATGTGTATTTCTTAGATTGAATTTGGATTTGTTATATTTGAGAAGAAATTGAAAATTAATAGATTTATGTGGTTGTATCTTGTACGCGTTGACCAAAATTAAGTGCATCATTTACATACATATATATAGAAACTAATTTCCAAAAGAATTTATCTACAATCATTGACCAAGTTTATTTAATTACGACACTTTTATATCTTTTAAGTCAAACAATTTGAAAATCAGATTCTTCCCTTATTTCGTGCCCATTGTTGATGGGCGAACTACCCAAGGATAATTATGGAGTCAATAAGTCTAAGGCTAGGAAGGTCGCCAATACACCCAAAAGAGCCAGGGCACTAACCTCGGCCGAGGTCGACGTAAAGAGACTTGCCTCGCAAGGATGGAAGCTCGCCGAGGTACCTGGCCATACCTGGGAGAGAAGGTCGGCAGAGAAGCTCGCCGAAGTCAATGGGACCGAGCCTAAGCCCACTTCTACATGGTTCTGGAAACACATAAGGCACTGAAGCTCGCCCAGTGTGAGGGACCGGGGCCACGAGTTTTTAAATAGAATGTGAATATAGTAGGACGAGGCATTGTAAAGGGAGCATTGTGAGGGATTAAGACGAAGGTTACGGACCTTCGTCAACACCGGAAGCCATATAGGCTCAAAAGGTGTCACCTCACACTTGCACACCTATAAATAAGGTCTCTCTTGTACTATTCATAGGGAGCGCCCTGGGAAGGCCAAGGTGGTGGAGGAGCCAGCTACGCATGCCGGGCGAGTTTCGGCCTACACCGAAGCATCCGTCACTCACCAATCGCTGAGGAGAGAGGTCCTCCAGGGCAGGTTAGGGCCGAGAGGCGAAGAGAACGAACGAACGGCAACCCCGGCTACGTCCCAGAGGGGAGAGTCGGACCTACAGTCTTGCAGGTCCACCCAAGACCGACTAAGGAGGCCCGCGACTGATAGGTTGGGCCCACATAGAGGGCGCTAGTTTCGACCCGCCACGGAGGGGTCACCCCAGAGTCAGGCACCTCGGGGGCGTGCATCCACGAGACGCACGACCTTCGAGCAACCTCCGCCGGAGGTGGCCCACGATGATGAGCTGGCCACGCTGAAAAAGGTCGTCGAAATGCTACAACAGCAAGTAGCAGCCAAATCTGGTGGGCCCGATGCCACCACTCTCCCCGCATCTCCATTGGCGCCTACCGTCCTCCGAGCATCGGTCCAAAAGAAGATCCACTTCCCGGTGATGTCTGCATACGATGGTGAATTTGACCCGAAAGTCCACCTGGCCAAGTATGCAGACTTTATGATTTCGGTGGGTGCCATCGATTCCACTCAGTGCCAGAACTTCCCGCTGACCCTAGGGGACCGAGCTCACCGCTGGTTCTCATCACTCGCCCCGGGGTCAATCCACTCGTTTGGCCAACTATCGCGGGAGTTCTTGGCCCACTTCTCCGGGTTTGGATCCTACCTTACCCAGAAGCACCGACTCGCCAACATCCACCAAGGCGAAAGCGAGACCGACTAGCAGTATCTGGAGAGGTTCGATTAGATACTGCTGGAGGGCGAGCCGATGAGCGAGGACACCAAGGTCGTCGCTGTGATGGTCGGGCTCCGGAAAGGCACCGATCTCTGGAAGGAAATGCACCTCTCATGTCTGAACACTTACACCGAATTCCGCCACAAGGCGGAGGTGTTCGTAGCCATGCAGGAGGCCCTCCAAAAATAGGTCGGTGCCTCCGAGGAAAGGAAGCCCTACGGGAAGAGGTCCGGGGGAACATACAAGGCCCCCCAGAACTTGAAAGCTTTCGGCGACGGGGACGAGTTCAAAGAGAAGCTCAACCAGGTCCTCTCCGTCGACCATGTCTTTATCGCGGTCAATGACAAAGCCTTGTTGGAAGAGCCGAGAAGAATCCGCCAGGACCGCGCGAAGCTCAACCCCAACAAGTATTGTGCCTATCACCAGTCGATTGGCCACTTCACCAGCGAATGTCGATACCTCCTCAAACAACTCTGGAAATTCTACGAGGATGGGAAGCTGGCCGACTTCATGAAAAAGGCACCGGCGAAGAGGCCCAGGTTCGAGAGAAGGAAGCCTCCGATGACGAAGAAGAGGATGCGGGTCAACGCGGTCCTCAAAACAGGCGGAGGACACCTCCCCAACCCCAACAAAACCTAGAGCCAACTCGAGAACTCTTGGTTCTCGAAGAGGAAGTTGGAGCTGCCGGAGGTCTCCAAGACGGGGGATCCTCCATGTCCAGGAGAAAAAGGAAGGCCGAGATTCGGGCCATAAACCAAGTCCAGGAAGGCAGCTCCAGCTCTAGGTCCGTCGCACAACTCACTGATGAGCTAACATTCTCCTCGGCGGACCTGGAGGGGGTACTGACACCCCACAACGACTCGTTGGTGATAACCGCCAACATCATGAACGTCCGAGTTCACAGGCTACTTGTGGACATCGGCACCTTCACCAACATTCTCTTCAAATCCACCTTGGATGCCCTAGGTGATTTCGAGTCGTACTTAGAACCTAACAACGCTAGGATAGTGGGGTTCGGAGAAGCTGTAACCATCCCCCTAGGTAGTATTAGGTTGAGCATCCAGCTTGTATCGGCTGAGGACTCGGAGAGGAGGCTGTCTAGGTTAAGAGATTTCCTAGTTGTCGACCAGCAGTCCTCCTACAATGGGTTCCTCGGCCGCCCCTTTATCAATGAATTCAAAGTGGCGTGTTCGACCTACTACTATTGTTTGAAATTCTCAACTCCAAAAGGCACCGAAACCATAAAAGGTGATCAGAAAAAGGCCCGATAGTGTTTACTTCAAATTAAAGATGGCCGAGCTAGGAAAGCTGTGACGCAGGTCCAGGTCCTTTAGGAGGAGATCCAAATTCTGACGGACGAGCCAAATATCCTAGACATCATCTCTACAGAGACTGAGATGATGGAGGTAGGTGATCTGCCGGAATCTGACCAAGTGTCGGGACCTGCGCAAGAGGCACAGTCGGTGCCAATGGAGGTGGAGGAAGCCCGAGTGCAGGAACCAGTGCAAGGTTCACAACCTATGTCCATGGAGGTGGTCGAAGGTCCGCAAGATGAGAGACCTGCGGAGGACCAAGAACCTGTGCCGATAGAAGTTGATCCAACTCCCTAAGTTACAGGACCTCTCCAAACTGACGGACCCCCAGAAGTATTGGTAGTTGAGGAACCCGTCCAAGTTGGGAATCAAGCTGATGACCTCGAGCCACGCCTAGGTCACGAACCTGCGCAAATGTCACAAGAGGGGTGGGACGAGTTCATCAGCGACCCAAGGTGGAAAAATCAAAAGAGAAAGGTCACCCCCATGGAAGAATTGATGGCACTCCCGGTGGACCAGGAAATGGACTTGGAGCTTTTCATAGGTTCCGAGTTACCCGAACCGTACCGGTCGAGGATGGAGCTGTTTCTGATGTCCAACTTGGACGTATTTACCTGGTCCCATGAAGATATGATGGGAATCCCATTGGAACATGCTTGCCATCGACTTAACATAGATCCGAAGAGGAGACCCGTACGCCAAAAACGGAGGAAGTATGGACCAGACAAGTACGCTGCCTTAACAACCGAAGTGGGAAAGCTGTTAGACAACAAGCTGATCAAGGAAGCCTTGTGTCCACAGTGGGTCGCGAACCCCGTCCTGGTCAAAAAACACAACGGGATGTGGAGGCTGTGCATCGACTTCACGGACCTGAACAAGGCATGCCCGAAGGATAACTTCCCACTACCTCACATCGATCAGCTCGTAGATAGCACCACAGGCCACGAGATGATGACATTTATGGATGCTTTTGTGGGCTATCATCAGATAGCATTGCACCCGGATGACCAGGAACATACGGCGTTCTACACCAACAAAAACATGTATTGCTGGGAAAGGATGCCGTTCGTACTTATCAACGCTGGAGCAACCTACCAAAGGTTGGTGAATAAAATGTTCGACCAACACATCGGCGAGTCTATGGAGGTGTACGTGGACGACATAGTTGTCAAGAGTTTGAGAAAGGAGGACCACCTTGACCACCTCAAGCAAACCTTCGACATACTACGCCACTACAACATGAAACTGAACCACAAAAATACCAGCTTCGGCGTGCATTCAGGAAAGTTCCTAGGTCACCTGGTGAGCCAACGAGGAATAGAGGTCAACCCAACGCATGTCCAATGCATAATCGAGATGGGTGTGTCTGATTCCGTGCAGAAGATCCAAAGGTTGACCGGGTGCATGGCGGCCTTGAATAGGTTCATCTCCAGGTCTGGCGACCGAAATCGCCCATTCTTCGAGGCAATCAAGGCAAACACGCGGAGGTACAAGGAGGCAGCTAAAGCCAACAAGCTGCATCTTAAAAACCACTTCGTGTGGATGAGCGAATGCCAACGAGCCTTCGAGGACATTAAAGCATACATGGCAGATACACAGGTCCTGTCAAAGCCGGTACCCGGTGAGAAACTATACATGTACCTCACAGCTTCGGAGGTGGCCATCAGCTCCGTCCTGGTCCGAGAAGAGGTAAAAACACACCTACCAGTGTACTACGTAAGCCAAGTCTTACATGAAGCCGAGTTGCGGTACACCCCAACAGAGAAGCTAGCCTATGCACTGGTGATGAGTGTTAGAAAATTGAGGCCCTACTTCTTCGACCACCCGGTAGAGGTGCTGACGACATTCCCACTACGTCAAATATTGCAGCGCCCAGACACCGCCGGACGCTTGCTGAAATGGTCACTAGAAGTTAGCCAATAAGGTATAACCTACGCACCCCGAACAGCGATCAAGGGACAAGCGCTCGCTGACTTTATCGTCGAGCTGACTTTCCCTCGTATAGTTCTGTGGCACCTCTACGTTGACGGGTCATCAACCAGCACAGTAGCAGGCGCCGGCATAGTTCTAATCAGCCCAGATAGATAAGTCTTCACCTCCGCAATCCGGTTCGACTTCCGAGCAACCAACAACGAGGTGGAGTACGAAGCTTTGATAGCTGGACTTAGATTATCGTTAGCTGTGGGGGCAACCAATCTTCAAGTTTTCAGAGATTCCCAGCTAATAATATCCCAAGTCCGGGGAGAGTACGAGGCAAAAGATCAACAGATGATGACCTACCAGAAGATAGCCGCGCATCTGATCTCGATGTTTATGCAGGTTTACATCAATCAGATACCGCGACTAGAAAACACACAAGCAGATGCCCTAGCCCGACTAGCTACCAGTAATGGCGAAGCCGAGGTCACGGAGGTTGTAGTCACCAAGCTGAAGAAACCCTCGACGTCCGATTACAAAGTAAATCAGACCTCGAGTGGGGGGCAGAAAGAGGACAAGGACAGTGAAGATTGGCGCACTCCGATCCAAAAATACTTGGAGAACGGAGTAACCCCCAAAGATACTTGATAAGCTAGTCGGGTTGTGAAGCAAGCTGCCAGTTATACGTTGGTAGATGGCCTACTCTACAAACGTGGATTCTCACTACCCCTACTCAAATGCTTATCTAAGAAGCAAGGGTTCGAGGTGTTAGAAGAAATTCACGAGGGGATTTGCGGAAGTCACGCTGGGGGGCAAGCTTTGGCATACAAGACGATCAGACAAGGGTACTATTGGCCCACTCTTCGCAAAGATGCCATTAGCTTCGACTTGATCGGCCCATTTCCACCTGGCAGAGACGGTGTAAAGTTTGTTGTTGTAGCAGTAGACTATTACACCAAGTGGGCTGAAGTTGAAGCACTTACAACAATAACTCAAGAAAGAATGATCGGCTTCATATGGAAGAACCTGGTCTGCCGGTTCGGACTTCCGCAATCGATCATCACGGACAATGGGAGGCAGTTCGACGGCCAAAAGTTGAGAGATTTCTGTAGTTCATGGAACATCAAGAAACACTACTCAACCCCGTACCATCCACAGTCGAACGGCCAGGTCGAGGCGGTGAACAAAATTTTGAAACACACATTGAAGCTCCACCTCGATGACAAGAAAGGAGGCTGGGCAGACGAACTCCCGGAGGTTCTGTGGTCCTACAGAACATCGTACCGAGCTAGCACCGGAGAGACACCGTTTGCCTTGGCCTTCGGGACCGAAGCAGTAGTACCAGTTGAGGTCCAGAATAAGACTTGGAAGGTGGTAGGGTTCGACGAAGAAAAGAACGACGAAGCCTTGGCAGTCGAAAAAGATCTGATCAAAGAGACCAGAGCTTTGTCGGAAATGAAAAACGCCACCTACAAGCGCAGAGCGGAGAAGTACTATAATTCCCAGGTCCGAGACTGAAAGTTCAAGGTTGGGGACCTGGTGCTGAAAAAGAAATCGATGGCCCCACCAGGTGTGTTCGGGTCAAACTGGGAAGGACCATTCCGAGTTACCACCGCCTGGGCGAACAACACATATGACCTCGAGGACGCTGAAGGCAAAGCCTCGTCATATACATGGAGCGCGGCGCATCTAAAGAAATTTTATCAATAGATCAAGATTTTGTAATAGACTAGTCAAAGGTTCGCATCAAGAATGTTGATGGCGACCGATATAAATTACGTCGCTATACAAAGTTAGAAGTTTTTCTCGAAGGAAATGTTCCAACTCTTCGAAAGTTCACAAAAATATCCAACTATTCGAAGCTTCGCAACGTGCAAGGGCCAAGGTCCCGAACATTGTAATCTAAAAGCTCAAACGGCAAAGGCCAAAGTGCCCCAGGTCAGCGAAAGTATCCTTCTTAAAGGATCACTGAGCGCCTACTGCCGGAAGTTAGAAAAATTCGCAAAAAAGACGGAAAACATCTAAGGCAAGGTTCAAGAAACCCAATTACCCAACGTGGATTAAACAAAGTACAACTCGCTACCCTAAGTGGTTTAAGACGAGCGATTCGCGGCCCTAAGTGGTGTAAGACGAAGAATATGTACTACACAAGCGGAGGTACAATTCATAGTCCTAAGTGACGTAAAACGAACAATTCACTTCTCAAAGTAGTAGAGTAAGACGAACAGTTAAGTACCCAAAAAATATATAAACGAGCTAATCGAAATTATAACGTAAGCGTAGAAATATAAGCGAAGACGGGATCGTAACAAAAGGCTCGAATTCTATTCAAAAGATACTTAAGAAACTTTCAAGTCAAAAATACTTGAAAAATTCCTAAGTATACGAAGTGGTGCTGGCCACAAAGGTCGGCCAGCTGACCGTATATGGACTACAAAAGTAAGCTCCTTCTGGGCGAGCTACACATGCCCAATGAGCTTCAACTACTTAGACAAAAAGAAAAGCTACAAAAATGGAGCTCCTTCTGGGCGAGCTACTAATACTTGACAAAAAATAAAGGCTAAGCTACGAAAACAAGAAAATGACTAAGTCTCCGAAGCTGCGGGACCTAGGGGAGCCGGGATAGAGGCGAGGTCGGCGAGGACCTCGGTATCGGCAGTGTGGGGGGCGACCTCCCCGCCTACAGTCTGATCGACTGGAGGAGAGAGCCGGGGCAAGATTGTTATGTCGCCAGTGCATCCGCTAGTGTCAAACCCTCCGACGTTGACCATAGCGTCCCCGCAGACCTCCTGCATCTGCTCTATGGTGGGGGGAGTTCGCCCCTCTTCTTCGGCGACCTCCTCCTCAGCGTCAGGAATCAGAACCTCAAAGGTCTGAATGATATTCCAGCGCTCCCGGGCGGCGTCGAGGTTGATCCCATACCCGGCGAGATCTCCTATGTTAAGCTCGGTGCCATCCGGGATTTTGGCCTTAGCCAGGCAGTCATCAAACTCGCCCACGAGTGCCTCCAATTCACTCTCCTTGTTCATCTTCGCCAACTGGAAGGAACGAATGACCTCGGCAAAGCAGAGGACATAGCCGAGGTCAGTGGCCACTGTCTGGGTGAGCTTTAGCGCCTCGGGAGAGGTGGCGGCATCAGATCGACCCCGAAGCTCGGCAATCTCCAGAACCTTGGCGGCGACCTCCTCGCGAAGCTTGGAACACTCCGCCAAGTTCCCTTGGTTTTGCTCGCGGAGGATCTTTACCTCGTCCTGCACCCGAGCGAACTCCTCTTCCCTGGAGGAGAGATTCTTGCGAGCTAGCTCGAGTTTAACTTTTTACCGATTGAAATCAGCTTGAACTTGCTCTAGCCTCTTCAAAGCTTTTTGCTCCCCTTCCAAGGAAGCCCTCGCCTTCGCCTCCATCCCGGCGAGGTCCTCCACGGCCTTCTTCCGTTCATCCCCGACCCGATTCAGTAAAATTTGGGTATCATGGCGAGCTTTGTCAGTGGCGGTGATATCATCGGTGATAAGCTGAGTGGCCGCCATCGCTGCACAGGCATAGTGCATCGCCAACCACGCCTTGTCGGCGGGCTTCTGCCTCTCAATCATCGCCAGGCCTCAATGAAGATGAGGCGTGCTGGGCCGGTAGGAAGGTCCCTCGCCGAGGTTAGAGCCTTACACCTCTCCACCGTGTGAAGAGCTTCCGGGTGATGTGGAAACTCGACGGGAGCGTACCTGCGATCGTTCAAAAAGTTAGCAAAAATCACTAAAAATCATGAAGAAATTTAACTTCCAACTTCGAACAGAAGCTCGCCCCCTTACCCGAACCTGTCGGGGTTGAGCCCGAGGAGGGTGTCGTCCAGAATGGGAACCCCCTATGGAGATGGAGGGGGCACGCTCTGGGGAGTTGGAGGTGCGGGAGTTGAGTGAGGAATAATAGCTCGCCCTGATCCTCCTTGACCCGATCCAGAGCCGTCTCGGTCGCTTTGTTTGAAGTCCTCATCACGGAGACCGACCCAGGATCGTTTCTGGGAGCGAGCTTCGTCCTCGCTCACTCGGGAGCCATCCCCGCGGTATAAGCCCCTTTTGGACTGGTGGGATGGAGGTTGGGAACCCCGCTCAGATCCAGAACCTCGCCCCGAACCTTTCTTGGTCGAGGCGATCTTCTCTTTAGTTTGCTGGGGGCAGGAGCCTTCTTCTGCGAGCTCGAGCCCCCAGATTTGTCCACAGCCGAGGTGACCTTGGCAAGGTCCGCCTTCCTCGTAGCATCTAGTACGGCCCCAGATGGGATTCCGGCTCTATTTGGGTGAGGTTTTCCCATCTGAAGCTGGCGAGCTAGAGTGTGGTATGCTTCGGGAACCTCGACTGGTGGGGGGACAACTACTGGACCTTCACCTACAAAATTGAAACGAAGAATCAGCAATCCAGCGAGCTTCACCACTAGGTCGGCGAGCTACCGAGACTTGGGAGTTTGAGAATTTAAACCTTGAGCAACAAGGTGGTGAGGCGAGATTATGATGCCAGCGAACCTCCGACAATGGTGCTGGCACAAGTGCTCAACTTCTCGATCGTTCTGCTCCCGCAAGCAGCAAACAGTCCGCACGAAGTTGAAGCCAATAGAAACGTCGGGCTTCCCACGGCTCAACTTGTGGTGCTTCGGACCTGCAAAAACGAAAGATTAGATTAGTAAGTCTAATCCAACCCACGCACACCGAAATATGCCACCTACTGTTGGCTTCTCTGTATCCCTCGGGAGTGGGAATACATCCCCCTTGCCCATCCGAAGCTCGTCAGTCACCACCGATGAAGAAGATTTGCTCCTTCCAATCGCAGATTTTACTGGGGAGAATTCCTAGGAATTTCTCTTTAGGGTGGGCCATAAGGTAATAGTACCCCTTGCCATCTTTCACCTGCCGGGTCACAGTGAACAGTTCGCCGATCTCCACTGAGGTTAGCCGATTCTCGTAACCCTCGAGCCCGAAAATGGTCAATGTCGCCAGTAGGTTACTCCAGGCGTTCGGGGTAAGTTGCGAGATGGCGAGGTTATTGTCCGTCAGGAACTGCCCGATGATGGGGTGCAACGACAGAGTGAGCCCGGCCTTCAAGGTATGAATATTGATGGCGGACAATCCCGGAGGAGGAAGGTCGGCACATTCATTATCCTCGGGGGCATACATAAAGATGTCCAATGGGATGAGGTACGTCTTGCGGAGCTTCGGCAGGGCATATTCACTGATGATGCTCGCAACCTCGCTCGCCTTGAGGTCTATTTTGTCGGCAGCATCGGAAAGATCTCGCTCGGGAAGAGGGAAGCTCGCCGCATGCGCCCTCACATACTCCGCCCAGCTGAAGTCATGGATGACCTCGGCGGGGACCTGGTACTCGGGGAGTTTGGGGAATGGAAAGTCGATGGAGCGGAGGTACTCGTGAGTGATCTCCACTTCATCCTCGTCCTCGTCCTCCTCCTCGTCGAGCTCGCAGACAAGCTCGCTAGCTAGGTCATCGGTCTCAGCGACCTCCTCTTGAACCTCGGCGGCCTCCACTTCGTGAACAGCCGCTTCATCAGTAGTTCGAGCGAGGTCCTTCTGAAGCTCGCGGAGACCCGAAACCTCGTCATCTCCGGAGTTAGGGGCCCTCTCCCCCGGGTAAGGGCGAACCTCTCCAGGAAGCTTTCGGCTACTCGGGCGAGCTACGGAGCTCGCCCAGGATCCCGAGGTAATCACCACAGAGGTCATTTGGGGAATCGGCCGATCATCACTCATTGGCCTCTTTCCCAAGTTACGGTTCAATACGGTTCTACTCGAGGATTGGTTTGACATTTTTTAGTTTACGGGCGGTGAGTGTTTATTGTATGAACGCTCAAGGTGTCCGAAGCCGGCGTGACAATCGCCGGAGTAACGAAAGGGGGAATCAGAAATTTCCAAAAACTCAAGGGAAATGAAGAACGATGAAGAACAATGAAGAAGGGAAAGAAAGAAACGGGTTTCTACCTTAGGAAGCACTCGGGAACTCGTCGGTGGCAAGAGAATCGGTCGCCATAAAATTTGCTCGGGAAACTGGAAGTACGAAAGTGAGGAATGAGGAGGATTCCTCATATTTATAGACTTTGGGCGAGGTTGAATATCCGAGGAGTGCAGAGACTTGTTTGCAAAGAATTTGAAAAGTTGTCATGATTGACGCGGGAAATAACGCCTAAAAAGGCATGCACGACGCCTCGAATCTCGCCCCACCTCGGCCCGCGAACCATCTCGCAGAAGCTCGCCCATAAGCTCGCCAATCAGCTCGCCCACACATTAGATGAATCATGATGTATGCGAGCTGGGGGGCAAATGTTGATGGGCGAACTACCCAAGGATAATTATGGAGTCAATAAGTCTAAGGCTAGGAAGGTCGCCAATACACCCAAAAGAGCCAGGGCACTAACCTCGGCCGAGGTCGACGTAAAGAGACTTGCCTCGCAAGGATGGAAGCTCGCCGAGGTACCTGACCATACCTGGGAGAGAAGGTCGGCAGAGAAGCTCACCGAAGTCAATGGGACCGAGCCTAAGCCCACCTCTACATGGTTCTGGAAACACATAAGGCACTGAAGCTCGCCCAGTGTGAGGGACAGGGGCCACAAGTGTTTAAATAGAATGTGAATATAGTAGGACGAGGCATTGTAAAGGGAGCATTGTAAGGGATTAAGACGAAGGTTACGGACCTTCGTCAACACTGGAAGCCATATAGGCTCACAAGGTGCCACCTCACACTTGCACACCTATAAATAAGACCTCTCTTGTACTATTCATAGAATTCAATCATAACACAACATTTACTTTCTCTCTCTAAACTCTCTACTTTCTCTCTCTATATTATCCCCTCAAGAACATTAAGAATATTAATTCTTAGATTATTGTTTGGTAGAATTAATATGTTATAATAGCCACATAAACAAACATCATTAGTAAATTCTATCAACACCCATAATTGTAAATTTAAAATTTAAATTACTTTAAAATTTTAAAAACAAACATAATTGAGATTAACCATATCACAGAGTTTGACCATATCAACTACACTACACTACACTAAACATTATTATCCAATGCCGTATTAAATGAAGAATTCAACGGAAACATTTTATCTCATATTCAAATAAACCAACCTAAAAAAGAGTAAAAACTTCAACTGTGCATGTATCTAATAACCACAAAAGTAATTGTAAAAAAAGGGAAAACAAAGCACCAAGAATATTTATTTTTTTATAATACAGAATTTCCCCTAAAATCAATAATCCACCACCAGCCAAATAAAATAAAAAAATGAAACAAACAAAATTGTTGAAAATCAAAAAGAAGGGGAAAGGTGAAAGAGAAAATGAAACACGCTAGCTTAATGCGCGACGGCGAGTGGCGGCGCGTAGCTAATACTTCTCTGATTCGGCAGCGCCAACATCGCCGTGTGGTCAATGAATCCCTTCTGAAAAGCATACAGAAGGAGCTTCGCCCCTAATTTCCCAACAAAAATTCCAGTAAATTAAACCGAGATAGCAAGCCCAGAAATCAAATTGCAACAACATATCTTTTCGGAACAAATCAAGCCCAGAAAAACTCACCATCTCCTATTTGTGGAAAAACCACCGTCGCCGATTTGTGTAAAAACCCCAGTCGCCAGATTTGAAGATCGGAAGTGAAGATCGGAAATATTTGTGGAAAATCAGATTTGAAGATCGAAAAGTGTAAAAACCCCAGTCGCCGATTTATGTAAAAACCCAACACTGAAATGAAACCCGTTGGTTTTCGAAAGCAGAACAGTGACCGGAGCGAGGGAATCAGCGACGGTGGCAGAGGAGGAGATTGGGCGTCGTCTCTTCGTGTCCCAATGCTTCTACGTGTCCGGCGCTTTTCCATCGTCACCCACAACCGATCGTCGCCATCTCAGCCACCCTCCCAAATCGACGCTCCCATTGAATTTGAAGATCTGTGGGTGGGTTTATTTCCATGGAAGAAGGGAGAAGAGAGAGATTTTTTGTGTTTCTAAAATTTGAAAATGAATTAACCAATTTATTGAGAGTGTAATTGTATGAGAGAGAAGGGAGCTGAATGAATTAAATCAACGAGTGACGTGATTTAATGCAGGAAGTAGGTATTGTAGGGTGTGTCAGTAGGTTACCCATTTTTTTTTCAGAACTAGGTTAGAAAGTGTACTATTCGTAGTGGGTAGTAAATATTTTGTTGGTCCTGAGCTCTTGGTAAAGTGAGTATCCCATATGTAGGTAATAGTAAAGAACCCTTTAATTATTTGATGATATTATTCAATCTATGTTATATATAATTATTATTATTATTATTATTATTATTATTATTATTATTATTATTAATTGTATTAGTCTTATGCACCGTGTAACTGATGCAAAGGAGACATACTCTTATTAATTAGTCAATATCATATTCATACATATTCATAACCGTGGCCGAGGCAGCGGTCGATGCAATAACCGACCCGATTTGGAGCCTCTCTGCCTTGTGCTTATATGTGAATTTTTTTTAATTTTTTATTTGCTCATGTCATTATTTACTTTTTTAAAAATATATTTATATTTATTCTATTAATAATTACATATAAAATATTTTATAATTTTATGCAATTAAATTAATTAATATTTTTTATAAAAGAAATAGTTTTATCCATTTAATTATTAAAAATCAACTATCTATTAAAAACGTTGAGAGGTTGAACAGAAACTTTTATTGAATTAACTCTTGTTTACTTTGTAGTATATATTTAGAGTGAAGTAGGTAATGGAAGGGATGAAAAAGACTTTTTCTTTCTTATCCAGTGCCACCTGCAGAGATGGGTTAGAATTAATTCACATTTGCTTGTTAAATTTATTGAAAAGTGTGTTATCTCGAATATATCCGGGTTAATAAGATATTTTGAAGGGAGAAGTATAATATGATTTAAGAAATTGATAAAAATTACATATTAATCCCGTGTAAAAAAAGAAAAGAAAATGCTTTTGTGCACAAAAAAAAAAAAATTCATATTCCTGTGCAATTTTTTTTAATCAATTTATAAATATAGTGACTTTTTTGAATCAATTTATAAATGACCCTATTTAACTATTAAAATAAACAATAGTTAAATCTCTCTTATTTAGTTCAAACTTGGGATAACTAAGAAAGTAAACAGATCACTAGTGTATAAAACACTTTGACAAAAAAAAAAGACTTAACTTCTCAATTTTAATCACAATTTTACAGTAGAATGTTTTGTTATAGTGTCTTCTTTTATATTATGTTTCAAATGTTGCACAATTTTAAAAAAAAGTAGGATACTGTGTAAAATTATTTTATTAAAATAATGAGATTAGTTGGATTGTATGTAAAAGTAATGATATTTTGTGTAAATAGGTGAATATGTGAGGATAAAATTAAAATAATAATTTTCATTTATAAGATGTGAAAACAATTATGAGACGAATAAAAAAGAAAAATATGAAAATAATTATGGGATGAATGAAATATATTATAATAATAAATAAAATTCGTGAGACAATCCCATATAAAATTTTGGGCAAGACTCTAGTATAATAGGTATTTTATGTAATTTAAATGTATTTTTGAGCAGTTAAAATTATTTATATTAAGTATTACATTTGTCCTATAATTGTTATCACATTTTTTTTTCATCCGTTCCACAATTATTTTCACATTTATAGAATGAAAATTATTATTTTAATTTTATTTCAAAATATTTAAATATTTATATAAAATATTATTATTTTTATATTCAATCCAACTCATTTTTTTATTTGTGCAATTACAAGTCCCGAACGGCCTCGTAAACCTTGATATTATTTATGAGCTACACTTGCATATAAATTTCTACTGTAGAAATTTTTAAAAATAGAAAAAAAAAGAAAAATATGTCACGCGCATGTCCGATCACGGAACTCACACAATCAGTTTCATCTGCCTTCCCCCACCCTAAAACCCCCCACCCCCACCCCCAATCTCCTCAAACTGCGCCCCAACTAGGGGTGAGCACTGTTCGGTTTTAACCGAAAAACCAAACCGAACCGAACCGAAATAAGAATTTGGTTCGGTTAATTTGGTATTCGGTTCGGTTTTGGTTTTAAATATTTAAACTTTTGGTTTTCAGTTTCGGTTTCGGTTTTTAGGGTAAAAAAATCGAAAAACCGAAAACCGAACCGAATTTAAACATACATATATATATATATAATTATAATGTATAATACTATTACTAATATATATAAATAAATTAAATAAATATTATATTACATAAATATAATTACATTACATATAGATAAAAAAAATCATAACCCTCAAACCAGTAAGTTATCCCTTCCAAATTCCCTCCCTCACCCTCACCCTCACCCTCACGGCGCCTCACTTCCAGAAATTCCCTCCCCCACCCTCGCGCCACTCACCCCATTCCAATCCGTCTCCGTCCGCCTAAGCTCACGGCGGGCGACCACCAAATCACCACTTCTCCTCTCCCTGTTTCCGCACACACAATTTTAACTAATGATATTTCGGTTAATATGGTTATAAACCGAAACCGAATCGAAAATTTCGGTTTCGGTTTTTTCTGTTTTTAATGTATATGGTTCGGTTTTGGTTTCTAATAATAATAAATTCGGTTATGTCGGTTTTGGTGATTTAGTTCGGTTCGGTAACCGAACCGAACCATGCTCACCCCTAGCCCCAACCTCCTTGATATATTATCAGACTAGTCATATATATAAACTAAGCACCTGCGCCAAAAGCTTTATTTTCCTTTTTCTTTTTCTTTTTTAAAATTGTTTTTATTTTTTATTTTTTAATTATTATATAAATTAAAATATACATTTAATAGTATATTACAAATAAATATTTTTACATATAATAACACATGTTTAACTTTACAGTAACACACATTTATTCTTATAGTAACATACATTTGTCTTTCAATTTGTGTTACTATATGGGCAAATGTGTGTTACTGTAAAAACAAAATATATTTTATGAGAATAAATATGTATTTGTAATTTTAATTTATCCATCATCCGTTTAAATTTAGATATATTGTTTCATGTAATACATATGTTATTATATGAAAAAAATAAATACTTCTATAAAAATAAATAAATATTTGTGAATAGTCAATATTTGTTCTTATAGTAACATACATTTGTCTTTCAATTTGTGTTACCATATGGGCAAATGTGTGTTACTGTAAAAACAAAATATATTTTTATGAGAATAAATATGTATTTTTTAATTTATCCACCATCCATTTAACTTTAGATATATTGTTTCATGTAATACATATGTTATTATATGAAAAAAATAATTACTTCTATAAAAATAAATAAATATTTGTGAATAGTCAATATTTGTTCTTATAGTAACACATATTTTACTCTTGCATTATGTAAAAAATTAGTTATTCTATAAAAACAAATGAATATATGTACAATAACAACATTTTATAAGATAGTAACACACATTTGCTCTAATAGTAACACACATTTATCTCTCTGTTTGTGTTACTATATGGGCAAATGTGTGTTACTATGTGGGCAAAATATAATTTTATGAGAATAAATATGTGTTTCTTAATTTATTCGTCATCCCTTTAAATCCAGGTATATTGTTTCTTGTAATAAATATGTTATTATATAAAAAAATATAATTGTTTCTATAAAAATAAATAAATATTTGTGAATAATTAAT